>JAVJIX010000359.1:110000-217500 GCA_036785185.1 Paratrypauchen microcephalus
AGATTTTTCCACCTGCTCATTGCACAGTGACAGGTTGAAGTGAAAAATACTACAATACTGATTATTACTGTCTGAACAAAAACACATCCCAACCTGTAGGCTCCCCTTTGGACAAATGGTTGGACCAAATTGACCAAAAAATGGGAAACAAACAGACAAAACTTCAGAGTAAGGATTATAAAATTGTTGCGCAACAAAATAAAGACAAAATAAAATACCTGAAATTATGGACAACAAAATATAATTTTAAAGGGAAGTTAAACACTGTAGAGATAATACAGTTAAGAGAAAAGATCTATGCAGATTTATGCAGACTATTAGAGTAAAAAATATTTACAATAGTTACTTGAGCTGAGGAATTTAGGCCCCTAGAAACATCAGATTCAGATTCTCAAATGATAATGCTTCTGGAGTTGTTCACCATATGGAATAAGACCACCCAGACACAGGCAGAACACGCAAACTTCACATACAGGACTACCTTCATACATACTCCCTACAACTGTACAACTCCTCACCTTTCGGCCGTGTCCAGGGCGCGTGTTTGCACTCCGCCTCCGTCTGGCAAATCTATTATACGTCTAATTCTGCTTTTCATATTATCATATTATATCAAATATCCTCCTGGGACCCGAAGAAAAAGAGTTTTTTTTATTTTTTTTAGTTTTTTTTGCATTGATCTGGTTTGGACCTGATTTAGATCTCTTTTAGTCCTAGTTTAGACCTGGTTCAGTTCTGGTTTAGTCCTAGTTTATTTATCATAGTGCAGCCACAAACTAGAGTGTATCTCAAAAGACTCAAATGTACAGACTGGATAACTACAAGACCAACAGCTGAGACAGGATGTCACAACTGGACTAGACAAGCATTATTTTGGCCAATACATGTCATTTCCAGTACAAAAAAGCAGCGCCATCTGTAGGATGGAGAATGATACAAGATCTACAAGCAGTAAACCAAGCAGTGATTCAGAGAGCACCATGTGTTCCTGATCCACATACACTTCTAAATTCATTACAACCAAATTCACAATACTTTACGGTTATAGACATTTCAAATGCTTTCTTTTCAATTCCAATTCGTGAAGATAGCCAGTTTTTAGTCGCATTTACCTATAACAATAGAAGATATACTTATACCAGGTTACCACAAGGTTACTGTGAATCTCCTACAATTTACTCACAGGCTATGAGTTCGAATTTGTCTAAATTTACACCTCCAGGAGGAAGTCAAATCTTACTTTACGTGGATGATATTTTGATTTCATCACCAGATAAGGAAACATGCCAAAAGGATACAATACTGTTATTAAAATATCTAGCAGAAAACTGACATAAAACAAGTAAAAATAAAGTACAATTTTGTAAACAAGAAGTCAAATACTTAGGACATTCTCTCAGTAATGGAGGCAGAACAATTACTAACGACAGAAAAGCAGCTATCCTGAATGCACCAAAACCAGAAACCAAAAAACAAATGATGTCTTTTTTAGGATTAACGAATTACTGCAGACAATGGATTCCATGCTATGCAGAATTAACACATCCATTAAGTCAACTAATATAAGATAAGATAAGCCTATATTGATCTCACACAGGAGAAATTTACTCGTTACAGTAGCTCCAGGACATTTGGACAAGAGGGAAAAAAGTGCATGCAGGCAGGGAGGGGATAAAGTAAGCAATAAATAATACAAATAGTAATACGTAATAATAATAATAATGGAAAATAGTAATAATGATAATAAATGATAATAATATGAGACTCCAATATGATAATATATGAGACTCCAATTGCAATGAAAGATAAAATAGATGCAGGAAGCAGAAAAGGCATTCTGTGATCTAAAACAAACTTTAGTCTTAAGTGTAAGTCTAGCCTTACCGGATTATTCAAAACCCTTTGTGCAAATGGTAGATTGTAAAGGCATATTAATGACTTCAGTAATCACACAACTGCATGGAACCAAACTAAGACCTATGGCCTACTAATCAACTAAACTTGACAGTGTAGCGCAAGCTATGCCAACACTGTCTGAGAGCCGTGGTAGCAGCACCTGTAGCAGTAGAAGCTTCAGCAACAGTAGTGTTATTTCACCCATTAACACTCAAAGTACCACACGCTGTAGCAGTATTACTATTACAGAGCAACCACTCATTTTTATCACCAGCAAGACATCTTTCATGTATGACAAATTTATATTCACAACCACATTTAACCATAGAAAGATGTACATTATTAAATCCAGCCACTTTAATGCCGACTGAGGATGACGGAATCCCACATAATTGTAAAGAATTAGTAGAACAATCAACAAAATGTAGAGAAGATTTATTAGATACTCCAATTGAAGGAGCAGAAATTGTATTTGTAGACGGATCATCTAAAAAAGACAATTATGGAAAAACACAGACAGGGTATGCAGTAACAACAGTAAATAAAGTATTAAAAGCAAATAAATTACCTCCAAATTATTCAGCACAAGCAGCAGAATTAGTAGCACTAACAGAAGCATGCAAATTATTTAAAGGCAAGAACGTAACAATATATACAGATAGTCAATATGCATATGCGAAACTCACGTATTTGCACAATATTGGAAAAATAGAGGAATAAAGACTTCTACAGGAAAACCAGTAACTCATGCTGAATTATTAACAGAATTAATAAAAGCAGTACAATTACCAAATAAAATAGCTATTTGTAAATGTGCAGCACACAAATCAGGAACAGATGAAGTAACAAGAGGAAATGCAATGGCAGATAAAACAGCTAAAGACGCAGCAGAATACAAAATAAATACATATTCTTTAATGGAAGGGACCCAACTAAACAAAAAAACCTACAAGACATGCAAGAACAAAGCCCTAAAACTGAAATAAACTTATGGAAAAGAAAAGGAGCACAAATAAAAAACGACATATATATGTGACCAGAAAATAAACCAATACTACCGCAGAATTTATATAGATACGCAGCGATATTGAGCCATGGTAAATCACATGTCTCAACAGGAGGGATGGTATCTATGATAAATACGCAGTATTTAATAATAACTACTAAAAAATTTTTTGTAGAAGATGCCTAATATGTGCAAAACATAATCCACAAGGAAATCTTAGACCAATTAGAGGTAAATTTCCAGAACCACAATACCCATTTCAAGAAATACAGATGGATTTTATTCAATTAAATCAAAGTGAAGGTATGAAATATTGTTTAGTAATCATAGATGTGTTTTCAAAATGGACAGAGATATTTCCAACTAGACATCCAGATGCATTAACAGTAGCTAAAGCGTTATGGAAAGAAATTATACCTAGATATGGATTAGTGGAAGTGATCCGATCGGATAATGCTAAACATTTTGTTAATGAAACCATAGAATTGATAGGAAAGAAATTTGATATAAAACTAAAAAACTTGTGTTCATATCACCCACAGTCAGCAGGACTAGTAGAGAGAAGAAATGGTACTATAAAAACCAGACTTAAAAAATGTATGGAAGAAACTAAAAGACCATGGACTAAATGTTTAGATTTAGTCAAGTTAGAATTAAATACTACAGCTATACAAGGGCTAACTCCATTTGAGATATTGTTTGGTAGACCATATAAAATACCACAATTTAAACAAATATGGGAAGATGGGGAAGATATGGACTTAGCTTCACACATGAGAAAAATGTTTGAAAAGCAAATAAACAAAAATACTGAATTAGACCAACCCTGTTCTCAACAGGAAGAAGAGTTAGTGGAACCAGGGAACTGGATCTTGGTGAAAAGCATTAAGAAAAAACACTGGTATTCACCTAAGTGGGAAGGTCCTTATCAAGTATTGTTAACAACCCCAACAGCACTAAAAATAGCTGAGAGAGCAACTTGGATTCATCAAAGTCATTGCAAAAAGGTTATAAACTACAAAGATGCAGATAAATCACAGGAATAGAATACCAAAATGGTTAAAGACAGCTATAATGTGTTGGATATTGTTGACATTCTTTGTAATGACATTCCTACTAGTATGGTATCAGATAAAACGTGGGCTAAAGATAGTTATGGGTGGGAACAGGAGTCTAAAAAAAATGGGCTAGAAGACTTAAGATGGAAGTGATTAAAGTGAATGGCAAATTAACTTTAGTAATGCTCTTTAACACAACAGCAGAACCATTAGAAGCAGGAATAGAATCAGGAGGTTATGGTTTTGAAGTACCATGTTATACCTTATTGTTATGTATTCATAAATCAGGAGACGACCCATGCACAAAGTTTTTTTATGTTCTAACATAACACAGGCTGACTCGACAGAACTGCCTCAGCAGAAGGAAAGTCTAGTGATAGGACCACAAACTTTCACTAGTACAAAGATTAGAATAAATAACAACAACAACGAGCAAAAACAGATGATTGGTTTCTAATAGCTACAGGAATATCAGGACTCAACAATAACTGCTAATGACGGAACAAGCAGCTAATTCATCACTATCAGACTGTTTAGTATGTTTGGGATCTAGACCAGTTTTGAAAGTAGTCCCTGCACCCATTAACAAGACATGTATAATACCTATAATGACTAACACCAATCCACCAAACTGTTCTGACTTAGATAAAACTTTTCCAGTCACCCAACCTGTAAAGATTAAACCAGTATTTGATGTTAAAGTAGCACTTAAAATTTTTTTATGTGTATAAATTTCAATGGAACAAAAAACATCTTAGGGAAAATCCAGCAGGAATTTTGTGAAACTAACATTAGTGGAGGTGACAACATGAAAGTAATATCCAGATCAGACGTGTGGTGGTGGTGCGGTGAAGACAAGATCTATGACAAAATACTGTCCAATACTTCAGCTCGTTGTGCTTTGATTACACTGATTATGCCAGTGATGGTCCAACCAATGACTGCAGAAGAGATAAATGCACATTACCAACTTGTGCGTCCAGGACATTTAAATAGAAGGAAGCGAACTAGCCACACCCCGTGATTAGAAGACCTACTTTGACGCTGTGGGCGTCCCTAGGGGGCGTGCCTGACGAATATAAATTAGCAAATCAAATATATCACTCAAGACCCTTTAAAAAACTGCTGCTTAGGACGACTGTTGCACTGTTGCACATTTATTTTATCTTAACTCCAATGCACATTCTATTGCACATTTTTGATGCACACTGCACACTTTGGAAATCTGTATATAGGTGTTTATTTATTATGTTGCACTGTTTTAAGATTTTAGATCTTAGACTTTAGTTTTAACTTTAGATCTCTGTCCTAGATAGTTTTTGTTGTGTTTTGTCTTCATATTGTATCTTGTACACTGTCTTTTTGCACTACCTGGCCAGAGAGAAACGAAATTTCACTGTATGTTGGACATATATGGCAGAATTGACAATAAAAGCTAACTTTGATCTTTTGAAATAGCAGCAGGATTTGAAAATACACCAGTTATAGCTGCATTCCTTCCAATTACGCCTAACAAAAATGTAGACAGAATCAACTACATCCACTATAACGTCCAGAAACTTGGCAACTACACCGAAACTGCACTATCTGCTGTACACGACCAACTTAAAGCTACCTCACTCATGGCCTTCCAGAATCGCATAGCGCTCGACATGTTACTAACCGAGAAAGGAGGAGTGTGTGCAATCTTTGGGGATGTGTGTTGTGCGTTTGTCCCGAATAACACCGCTCCCGAAGGTAAACTCACTAAGGCCTTGGATGGCCTAAGAGCTATGAACAAGCGAATGAAGGACCAATCGGGGGTAGATACTTCCATGTGGGACGGCTGGCTGGATGTATTTGGAAAATACAAAGCCCTGGTAACATCAGTCCTAATGTCAGTAGCAGTATTTGCAGCAATTTTGACCTTATGTGGGTGTTGTTGTATTCCATGTCTAAGAGCATTAATTAATAGACTAATTACAACTGCCATCTCACCCTTAACACAAGACAAGGAAGTGATGATGCATTTGCTGGCAGGTTATAATGGCACTCTATTGACACCCATTGACGAAGAAACAGATTTACAAAATGAATTGACTGACTTATTCCAAGAAATTGAGAATTGTGTGTACAATAACAATGAACAGGTAACTGAAAATCTGCAAAGAAGAGGTTACACGGGATACAACAAAAATTAATAAACAGGAGGGAAATGATGGAATAATTATATATTATTAACTTTTGTGATTCTTTAATCTTTAGAAATGAAGTTTCAAATGTGTGCGTGACTTGTGATCATATGTTTTGAGTTGCAGAAAGGCCAGATATCTGAGGGGAGACGTAAGCAGACAGCTCGGCTCCTCCAGTATCTAAGTTTCAGGGACATTGTCCCTGTGAAAGATGTCATATCTGGGAATTATCTTATAAGTGTGTTGGGTGTTATGATTATGTTTTGGTTTTAATGATTATGTTTTGTTGGCTGTCCTGCCACATGTTCCCCCACCCCTTATGGGCAGGACAGACCACGTGTAAACTAGGGATGTGAAAAACTGAATAAATAGCAAGCTGGGGGCACAGAGAACCAGGACGCTCAGAGCAAATATGGGCCGAGAGCAATGTTGTAACCTGGTCGTATTTCTCTGATTGTTCTCCACTTGCAAGTGAAAAAGATCTAATCTCTTGTCTTCCTTTCCTGTGTACAGAATATGTTGGGTTTTTACCAGCACCCATCAGTAGTAGTAGCAGTAGTAGTAGCAGTAGTAGTAGTAGCAGTAGCAGTTGTAGCAGTAGCAGTAGCAGTAGCAGTTGTAGCAGTAGCAGTAGCAGTAGCAGTTGTAGCAGTAGATACTAATATGATACTAATATCATAAATATAAACATTGTTAAGTTTGATGAATAAATTAGCAGACAATGTTCGTGACATGGAGTTTCAATTCGAACAAAACATTTTTGCACCAATAATATTTTATTTTTTTTGTTGAGTAGTTGAGAAAGTGCGTGCCCAGGCTATATTATAATCGTAAAGTTGAATTAAACTATAGTATAATGTAAGTATTGATTTTGAGTCCAGAATTTTACAAACTTTTCTTATAATACCAAGAGATTTATTCAATTTTCATTTCAATTTTCCAGTTTTGATCATCGCCAATGACGCCCAGAAATTTGGTGAATGAGACATGAGTTATTTCATTTGAATCAATATTGATTTTAGGGTTGATTGGACATGTTTGATTGCCACAAAAAAAATCATATTATTATTATTATTATTATTATTTTATATATATTAAGAGATAATTTGTTCATATTTAATGATTTGTCATGAGCAGATAATGCATCATTGGTTTTGTTTATTAGAACATTACGTTTTGAATTGGATATGAATAAAGTCGTATCATAAGCAAACATTATTGATCTTGAGTTATATAACATAAGTTGTTTACGTACAATAAATTAATGAAGGACCTAATATGGACCCCTGAGGGACTCCACACTGTAAATCAGCTCTATCAGAATTTCAACCATTAATTAAAAAAAAGGGATCAATTACAAATATAATTCTGTAGCTATTTCAAAACTGTTTAATGGAAAACATGTATATAATTTTGCAAGTACAATTGTGTGAGTGACTGTAACAAAAGCTTTTGACAAGTCCAAAAAAATACTACAAGCAAACTGATTGTTGTCTAATGCCGACGTTATCTCATCTAATGACTGAACTAAAATCATGTGCTGTGATTTTTATGGAAGCCATATTGATACTTGATAAAGAATTGTATTATTATTTATATGAGAAAATAACCTTTTTATAATGAGCTTTTTCTAATACCTTTGAAAAGCAAAGTAAAAATCAGATATGGGTGTATACAGTAGTTACTGAAACAGGCTCTGTCCTCTGCTTAAAGATCCCATGACATGGTACTTTTATATGGCGCCTTAATGGTTCCCTAATACTGTAAATGAATCCTTCTTCAAAATCAAGACTCAGTGCATGAGAAAGACCCATGAACACAGTCAGAGTCAAAAATATCTCTCTGGAACACTTTATTCTGGGCGTTGTTGCTTGAATGCAAATGAGGAGGACAGAGACAGGCCAGAGCAGCGGGTGGGGACATGGCCAAACTCTCCGCTCTTTCCTCTTTAGCAGTGCAATGTGCACTGGCTCCACTTCCATGTTTAAGCGCAGAGGAAGATATGAGATGATTTCCATTGAAAAATAAACACATTTCCACAGAAAATAAAATTAAACCACTGCTGTTTCAGAGGTTCGGAGGCTCGGATAAAGGACAGCCTGGAGCCTAGAGCCTGGAAACACTCTCACGTGTCTCCAGGCAAATAAAAAAACGCATCCCGCATTTTGCGGTCCAAACTCTCTAGCCATGAGTTCCATAGACGGTGGGTAGACATCCAGACGGGCAGTGGAACTGCATTTGCATTTTTACCTGAGTGTGACGTCAGAAATTTCCCTTGTTCAGAATCGCCCGTTTGGGCTGTCTTTTTTTCAAACGCGGAAAAGGATCGCAAATGCTCAGTTTACACATTTCGCAACTTTTAGCCATGGGGGGGGCCCTAAACAGGGTAGGGGAGCTAACATTAACGTTTAAAAACCTCAGAAAGTGAACATTTCATGCCATGGGACCTTTAAGGGAATGACCTCGGCTACTTTGAGATCCTCTGGTACGACACCTGTGTTTAAAGACAATCACTGCATGCACATGGTAGGATCGGATTGGATTTGTCCAAATCCGATCCTGTTACTCGGCGGGTGGCCTCCAAGCCGAGTGCACATGAAAGTCGTGTAATCGGATAATGGTCAGTGACCTGGCCGGCTCCACTACGCTATGTGGCGCTGTGGTCCAACTACTTCTGGGTGATGGCTACTCAATAAAAACACAACAAACTCTGTGGCGGTATACAAAGATGGCGCTCGAGGAGTTTGACGGAGCAGCATTGGTGTACGTGTTGTGCATTCTTTCTTCGCAGCCATGATTTCATCTGACTTTTCCGGCAACAATCGTTACTTTTGACAGTGTCGGTGCCTCCTGCCACTTCCGAGTGAAATCCCTGGCGAAAATTCCCGCGCATGCGCAGTACGCCAATCCGATCCGATATCGTGCACAAGGCGGCACCAAGCGGATTACTATCGGCCTAATAGCCTGGGAATTCCCAGGCCGCTTCCGTTCGTTTCGAACTGGAAGGCGGCCTGGAAACTCGTCCAAGCGAGAGTCCCAGATTTAGGGCCCCAATCAGAGAGCGGGGGAGGTGTGGCAAGACGGTGACGCGTACTACATGACAAACGGAAGCTTGTAGTTTGAACTGACAACTGACATGATTGGCTATGGACTTACGTATACGCTCAATGATAGACATTCATAACGCCCAATAAACGGCCGTTGGCAATCGCTAACCACACCTCCGCTACGGGATTTTTCGAAGCGAGTTTCCAGACCCATATCTCACTTGTGATATGGTCAGGTGTTAACCAGACTAATCGGCCTAAGCCAGGGGTTCCAATCGGATTTGGGAAACCAATCCCTACACGATCCTTAGCCTGTGCACATGAATTCGATACGATCCCAATCCGTTTGCAATCAGATTACACTCGTCCATGTGCACGCACATGTGACTGAGAAAATGTGAGTAACCGGCTTCAAAATGTGATGTTTGATCTGCCATCACGTCCAGCAGAGGATGGTTTTAATTCATCAGTGATTTTACTTATTTCATTGATATCGGGAGCCTGAAAAGACTTCACTTGAGGATCGCTGGATTGAGGGTATTCCATTGGCTCTGCATAAGAGGCTCAAGTATCCTTTACTAATTCTAAGCCAGAATGAATAAAAAATGTGTTGCACGATCCACAAAGACGGAAGGTGTACTGCTGTTTCTGGATGTAACGTCCTTTTGTAGTAGTCGGTTGACAACGTTTCAAGTACCATTAATATTATTTGAGCTCTTGTTTATTTGGCTAAAGTAATACTTCTTTCTTGCAGACAATAATGAATGGACATAGTTGCTTTTGTAAGAATAGCTTTTTTAACTTCCTCTGTTGTTATTGGTCTTTCCAACTGGCTTTGATTTCGCTACTGAAAGTTTTGGCACGTCTAAAGTATTGGAAAAAACATCAGCTACATTTATATCAAATTCTTCCTCTTGGCTCTAGAATTGTTTATTAAATTCTCGGAATACGTTGTTAATGTTTCTAATGTTCATTATTATCTTGCCGTCTTTATCCCGTATTCCACTTATTTGTTGAGCTGATGGTTTTGATTTAAGTTGACTGTCAAGAAGTTTTCCATCTTTGTGACCTGATTCGTCCCACTTTTGTTTTAATCTACAGTGAATATTCTGCCTTTTGAGAGAAGAGTTTATTTAATTCATACTTTGCATTCACTATTTTAGTCAAGCTCATATTATTAGAATTCCTCCTGTATTCCTTCTCCAAATATTTAATTTCAGTCTCGTACTTATTTACTTTAAGCCGTTCTTTTCTTTTTATAATTGATGCTTTTTATATTAAAAATATATAAATGATATTATAAATGACATTGTTACTTTTGGTATAGTTTCTGTATTTTTTATAAGTATGAAAAGTAAGAGGGGTTGGATTGGACACATACTTTTTTATAAAGTTTGCTTTTTTTCGGCAAAAGGACAATTCCATTTGTCAACTGGACAAAAGTTTATTTGGTCGAATCCGTTTCTCAGCTCATCCAAGCTGCTTCTTCAGTTCTGGTCAGACGCTGGTGGACACTGCCTATATCTGCCTGAAGGGGGCGCTAACTACAATGAAATGACTCTGAGACTACCACACCTGCCTGTTTACAGTTTGTGTTAGTTAGGTGGGCCTGTTAGATCTGCAGTGGGAGTGGAGTGTGGGTCATTCAGGGCCATAATGGTGTTTCACACTTCTGGACCAGAGTTTGTTTTTCTTCAAAAACATTCTCAACAAATCCAGGATAAACCAATGATTGAAGTCTTTGGCTTTGATAGTAGTAGTAGTAGAAGCGAAGTAGTACTAGTACAAGTGAAGTAGTAGTAGTAATAGTAGTAGTAGTAGTAGAAGCGAAGTAGTAGTAGTACAAGTGAAGTAGTAGTAGTAATAGTAGTAGTAGTAGTAGTAATAGTAGTAGCAGTAGTGATAGTAGTAGTAGTAGTAGCAGTAGTAGTAGTAGCAGTAGTAGTAGTAGTAGCAATAGTAGTAGTAGCAGTAGTAGTAGTAGTAGTAGTAGTAGTAGTAGTAGTAGTAGTAGTAGCAGTAGTAGTAGCAGTAGTAGCAGTAGTAGTAGTAGTAGTAGTAGCAGTAGTAGCAGTAGTAGTAGCAGTAGCAGTAGTAGTAGTAGTAGTAGTAGCAGTAGCAGTAGTAGTAGTAGTAGTAGTAGTAGTAGTAGCAGTAGTAGTAGTAGTAGCAGTAGTAGTAGCAGTAGTAGCAGTAGTAGTAGTAGTAGTAGTAGCAGTAGTAGCAGTAGTAGTAGCAGTAGCAGTAGTAGTAGCAGTAGCAGTAGTAGTAGTAGTAGTAGTAGTAGCAGCAGTAGTAGTAGTAGTAGTAGTAGTAGTAGTAGTAGTAGTAGTAGTAGTTAGAGAAAGAGTGAGAGATCAGGGAGGGAGAGAAACAGGGACACTTCATGAGTCGAGTCTCTGGTACGAGACACTCTCATCCATCTCACCTGAGTTTATGTGATGGATCTGCTCACGTCAATGACCCGAACAATCAATCAACCTGAGGAGGAGAGGAGAGGAGAGGAGAGGGGGAGAGGAGGAGAGAGGGAGGAGAGAGGAGAGGAGGAGAGAGGGGGGAGGAGAGGAGGAGGAGAGGGAGGAGGAGAGAGGAGAGGAGAAAGGGAGGAGAGGAGAGAGGAGAGGAGGAGCGAGGAGAGGAGGAGAAAGGAGGAGAGAGGGAGGAGAGGAGAGGAGAAAGAAGAGGAGAGGAGAGGGGGAGAGGGAGGAGAAGAAAGAGGGAGGTGAGGAGAAAGGAGAGGAAAGAGAGAGGAGAGGAGGAGAGAGGGAGGAGAGAGGGAGGAGAGGGGGAGAGAATAGAGGGAGGAGAGGACAGAGGAAAAAGGGAGGACAGAGGAAACAGAGTAGAGGAGAAGAGAGAGGGAGGAGAGGAGAGAGACAGAGAGGAGAGGGAGGAGAGAAATGAGAGAGAGAGAGGAGAGGGAGGAGAGAGGGAGGAGAGGAGAGAGATGAGAGAGAGAGAGAGAGGGAGAAGAGGAGGAAGAGAGGAGAGGAGAAAGGGAGGAGAGAGGGAGGAGAGGAGAAAGGAGAGGAGAGGGGGAAGAGAGAGGGAGGAGAGGGGGAGGAGAGGAGCGAGGGAGGAGAGGAGAGAGGGAGGAGAGGAGAGAGAAAGGAGAGGGGGAGGGGAGGAGAGGAGAGGATGGAGGAGAGGAGAGGAGAGAGGGAGTAGAGGAGAGAGGGAGGAGAGGAGAGAGAAAGGAGAGGGGGAGGGGAGAAAAGGAGAGGGGGAGGAGAGGAGAGGAGGGAGGAGAGCAGAAAGAAGAGGAGAAAGGAGAGGAGAGAGGGAGGAGAGAGAGAGGGAGGAGAGGAGAAAGGAGAGGGGAGAGAGGAAACAGGGAGGAAAGAGGACAGGAGAGAAAGGGAGAGAAGAGAAAGGAGAGGAGAGGACAGAGGAGTGAGGGAGTGTAAGATGAGGGAGAAAGGAGAAAGAGAAGGCAGAGGAGAGAGGGAGGAGAAGGGTAGGAGAGGAAGGGAGAGTTGAGGGGGAGATGAGAGAGAGAAAGGAGAGGTGATCAGGGAAAGGAGAAGGAGAGGGAGGAGTGTGAGGGAGAGTGAGATAAGGGGGAGAAAGAGAGAGATAGAGAGGAGAGGGGACAGAGGGCAGGGCATTTATTTTAAATGTAATATTGGGTCCATTGATTTGATTTTAAAAAATCACTATCAAGTCTCTAAATCTGCTGAAAAGGAAACTTAAAATCGTCATTTTTTTTTCTTCTTCTTCTTCAGTAAAGCGTCATTACACTGAATTTGAAAACCAAAACTTTACACACAGGTTTAAGACAGTTTCAAAACTCATTAGCCCCCGAGCAGAATTGCTCGGAGGCTAATTGGTTTTCAGGAAAATACAAAATTTAATAGTGAGTCCATAAAAAGTCTGGTGTGATTTTTGCAGCAGAGTCTGGAGAATAGAATGAGACAAAACACTCAAAAAAAAGACAATTGGTTATGCTGTAGGCAAGTGAAAAGAATTCAACCTAATTTGATCTAAACATGGTAGAAAGTTGTAGTTGCTGTTATCACCTGCCTTTTTTTTTTTTTTTAGATTTTAGCTCTATTTATTCACCCACCAAACTGAGTAGCAGATTCAGTTATTATGTTTTAATACATAATGATATTTAATGATAATAATAATAATATTTTTTTATTTGTATTTATTTATTTATTTATTTTAATTAATGCAATTTTTTTTATTTGAATTATTTTTTTATCTTATATATTATATATTTTTTAATTAATGTGTAATTTATTTTTTATTGAATTTTTGTTTGTTTATTTATTCATTAGTTTATGTATTTATGCATGTATTATTTTTTATTATATATATTTTTCATTAATTTTGTAATTTATTTTAATTGAATTTTTGTTGATTTATTCATTAATTAGTTTATTTATTTATAATTTTTTTATTATACATATTTGTCATTATTTTTTTTTATTTTTTTTATTGCATTTTTGTTTATTTATTCATTAATTTGTTTATTCATTCATGTATTTATATTTTTTATTATATATATTTTTCATTAATTTTGTAATTTATTTTAATTGAATTTTTGTTGATTTATTCATTAATTAGTTTATTTATTTATATTTTTTATTATACATATTTGTCATTATTTTTTTTTATTTATTTTTATTGAATTTTAGTTTATTTATTCATGTATTTATATTTTTTATTATATATATTTTTCATTAATTTTGTAATTTATTTTAATTGAATTTTTGTTTATTTATTCATTAATTTGTTTATTTATTCATGTATTTATATTTTTTATTATATATATTTTTCATTAATTTTGTAATTTATTTTAATTGAATTTTTGTTTATTTATTCATTAATTAGTTTATTTATTTATGCATTTATTTCTTTATTATATATATTTTTAATTAATTTTGTAATTTATGTTTTATTGCTTTTTATTTCATTTATTTATGTACTACTCTGCATTTGTTTGTGAGTACTTTCTGTATCCGTTCTAAACTTGTTGACATTGCCGTCGTCTTGCCGTCGTCTTGCAGCCCGGCGTTGGCAGAACGTCGGCAGGATTGGCCGGGTAACAGATTGGTTTGTCAGCTGATGTTAATGTGGACAGAGGTGACCTACAAAGAGTCATAAATGCTTTATAATGCACAGATTAATCACACCACGGCCATTTGTAAACCATTATCGCCTAATGGAACGCACTCCATCACAACGAGGCTGATCAGTTCGCTCGTTCTGATGGAGTGAGGCCGAGGAGGAAACGCGAAAAGACAGAAAGGCTTCAATAAAATAATGTTCAAATCATGTATTCTGCTTTTTTAGTTTTTATTTTATTTTTTAACCCAAACCCTAATCCTAAACCCTAAATTTAAACCTAAACCCTAATCCTAAACCTAAACCTTTTGCCTAAACCCTAAACCCTAAACCATAACCCTAAACCCAAACTTAAACATACACCCTAATCCTAAACCCTAAACTTAAACCTAAACCCTAATCCTAAACCTAAACCTTTAGCCTAAACCCTAAACCAACCATAACCCTTAACCATAACCCTAAACCATAACCCTAAACCCTAAACTTAAACCTACACAGTAACCCTAAACCTGAACCCTAAGCCTAAGCCCTAACCCTAAACCCTAACGCGAACCCTAAACCTATACCCTAAACCATAATAATAATAATAATAATAATTCATAGCATTTATATAGCGCCTTCACCATAATCCTAAACCCTAACCTTAAACCTAAACCCTAAATCCTAACCCCTAAACCTAAACCCTAAGCCTAAAACCTAACCTTAACCCTAACCCTAAACCATAACCCTAAACCATAATCCTAAATCCTAACCTTAAACCTAAACCCTAACCCAAAACCGTAACCCTAACCCCTAAACCTAAACCCTAACCCTAACCCTAAAACCTAACCTTAACCCTAACCCTAAACCCTAACCCACATGTTCTGCTTTTGTAGTTTTGAATTATTTTTTTTATGAGGTGAAATGAAATGAACAGTTGTGAAGAATCCCTCAGTTGTCCAGAAATTCAATTTGTCAACTGGACAAAGTTTATTTGGTCGAAAATGTTTCGCAGCTCATCCGAGTTGCTTCGTCATTGAACAGTTGTTAAATATATGCCATTTACACATATTTTAAAGCTGTAGTATGGAACATTTCTGGAGGAGGGTCTGCCCCTGCTTGTCTCATCTTCAAAAATCGTCAAAAATCGAAGCTTGTCTTTGGTCGGTTCCTCTACCAGAGACCTGGGAGCTTGAGAGCTCTGTGCAGTACCTTTGCTGTTCCCGTACTGCACTTTCCTGGAGATGTTTGATGTTTCTCTTGGATCTACTGGAACCACTCCTCCAGTTTGGGGGTTACAGATATCGGTGGTGCCTGAGTGCTCCGATCACCACGGGCACCACTGATGCCTTCACCTTCCAGACCTTCTCCAGCTCCTCCATGAGCTCCTGGTATTTCTCTAGTTTCTCGTGTTCCTTTTTCCTGGTGTTACCATTGCTTAGTATTGCAATATCCACCATATATAGTGTATATATATAAATCATGTATTTTTACTGTGAGCGGGGTCGCCTCTCCAAAGATCTGACCTGTAACTTGACCACCTGCCTGTCACCATGGATACAGATACAGAGGGTACAGAGGGAGGAGAGAGGAGAAGAGAGGAGAGGGAGGAGAGGAGAGGAAGGAAAGACTAAAGAATTAGACAAAAATTGTGGCTTTTAACACTTAAATACTAACATTTCCACCACACATCACAATAATATCCACCAGTTTATTTAGTTAAAAATAAAAATAAAAGCATCGTAACACAGTAAGTTGTGTCAGATGTGAATAATAATCAATCAATCAATCAAAATAACGACAAAGGCTGGGGGAGGATACAGGCCTGTCCACATGAACCTGAGCCCTTAATCCTCACTTATCAATGACTCTTATGGATCTGCACTGACAGGACGACGCCACGGCTCAAACTTCTGCTGCACAAGGAGAAGTCAGCGGAACGGCGGGCAAATCGACACACTGTGAACTTCTATATGATACAAACACACAATGTGTAGCGTAATAAAGCTAATTTAAGCAGCAGTGTCAGTGGCATTTAAGTGGCATTTAAACAGCAGTGTCATTGTCATTTAAGTGTCATTTAAGCAGCAGTGCCATTAAAGTGTAATTTAAGCAGCAGTGTCAGTGTCATTTAAGTGTAATTTAAGCAGCAGTGTCATTGTCATTTAAGTGTTATTTAAGCAGCAGTGTCATTGTCATTTAAGCAGCAGTTTCATTGTCATTTAAGTGTCATTTAAGCGTCAGTGTCAGTGTCATTTGAGTGTCATTTAAGAAGCAGTCTCATTGTCATTTAAGTGTCATTTAAGCAGCAGTGTCAGTGTCATTTGAGTGTCATTTAAGAAGCAGTCTCATTGTCATTTAAGTGTCATTTAAGCAGCAGTGTCAGTGTCATTTACGTGCAATTTAAGCAGCAGTGTCATTGTCATTTAAGTGTCATTTAAGCAGCAGTGTCAGTGTCATTTAAGTGTCATTTAAGCAGCAGTGTCATTGTCATTTAAGTGTCATTTAAGCAGCAGTGTCAGTGTCATTTAAGCAGCAGTGTCAGTGTCATTTAAGTATCATTTAAGCAGCAGCGTCATTGTCATTTAAGTATAATTTAAGCAGCAGCGTCATTGTCATTTAAGTATAATTTAAGCAGCAGTGTAAGTGTCATTTAAGTGTCATTTAAGCGGCAGTGTCATGGGGGAGGGAGGGCAGGGAGAGAGTTCAGCATCCTGACAGCTTGGTGGATGAAGCTCTAAACTAGAATGATGAAAAATGCCCAACATGGCGCCTATAAACAGAAAACTGCTTGCGTTCACTTAACTTAAAGTCGCTTCCCCTAAACATACATTCTAACAGGCCTCTTCAGGGACAGGAAGTGATGTCATGTATTGATCTTGGTCTCATCGATTGTACTTATTAGAGAGACTCCGTTACAAAGACTGTATTGATTTTGTGTAAGAGTCTGGACAAAATAAACCAAACAGACCTGCAGCTGTTTACACGTCAATGAATCGACTGAGACGGTTACAGAAAGAGCAGACGTGGACATTGTCCAGCTGCTGGGCACTTTCGGACCTTTGGATGACTCGGACCGGCCCATTTAAGTTCATGTGGAATTACAAAATAAACATATTTTATAGTTTTACCTCATGTATGAATTAGAGCTGCATCTGTGTTTTTTTTGTTTTGTTGCTTTTTTAATGACATTTTTTCTAAGGCAGTCTCACTTTTTCATTGTGTAGTCATAACATATACCAGCGCATCAAAACAATGCTACTTCCTTTTTTTTTTATTTTTTTTTATTTTTTTTTATTTTAGTTTACTTTATTTCATTTTATATTATTTAATTTCAGTTTGGTTTATTTAATTTTAATTTGATTTAATTTATTTAATTTTAGTTTACTTTACATTTTGTTTCATTTTAATTTGGTTTAGTTTAGTTCAATTCATTCTATTTTAGTTTAATAGGTTTTTTTTATTTTAGTTTACTTTATTTCATTTAATTATTATTATTATTATTATTATTATTATTATTATTATTATTATACTTTTTTATTATATATTTTTTTATATATATATAAAGAAATACAATCAATATTATGCAGAAGTGAGTCAAACATTTTGGCCCCTCCACAATATTTTCTGTTTCTCATGTGCCCAACCCTGAAATCAACCCTGAGTCCACGTCAGGACCAAACTGAGTCCACGTCAGAACTACACTCAACAAAAATATAAACGCAACACTTTTGTTTTTGCTCCCATTTTTCCTCCCAATCCACCCCACCTCACAGGTGCGCCACATCAAGATGCCGATCCGACATCATGACCAGTGCACAGGTGCACCCCAGACTGCCCACAATAAAAGGCCACCCCGAAATGTGCATTTTTTTTTGCTTTATTGGGGGTCTGGGGACTCAGAACCAGTCAGTATCTGGTGTGACCACCATTTGCCTCATGCAGTGCAACACATCTTCTTCACATAGAGTTTATCAGATTGTCAGTTGTGGCCTGTGGAATGTTGGTCCACTCCTCTTCAAAGGCTGTTATGGACGAAGAACACAGGTGCATTTTATTGATGGCATTTTGAATGCACAGAGATACCGTGATGAGATCCTGAGGCCCATTGTTGTGCCATACATCCATGAACATCACCTCATGTTTCAGCAAGATAATGCACGGCCCCATGTTGCAAGGATCTGTACACAATTCTTGGAAGCTGAAAATGTCCCAGTTCTTGCATGGCCAGCATACTCACCGGACATGTCACCCATTGAGCATGTTTGGGATGTGCTTGACCGGCGTATACGACAGCGTGTACCAGCTCCCACTAATATCCAGCAACTTGGCACAGCCATTGAAGAGGAGTGGACCAACATTCCACAGGCCACAACTGACAATCTGATAAACTCTATGCGAAGAAGATGTGTTGCACTGCATGAGGCAAATGGTGGTCACACCAGATACTGACTGGTTCTGAGTCCCCAGACCCCAATAAAGCAAAAAAAAATGCACATTTCGGGGTGTCCTTTTATTGTGGGCAGTCTGGGGCGCACCTGTGCACTGGTCATGATGTCGGATCGGCATCTTGATGTGGCGCACCTGTGAGGTGGGGTGGATTGTCTCAGCGGGGCAGAAGTGCTCGCTGTCACACATTTGGACAGATTTGTGAACAATGTTTGAGAGAAATGGTAGTGTTGTGTATCTGGAGTGAATTTTGGATCTTTGGGTCCATCTCAGGAAAAATGGGAGCAAAAACAAAAGTGTTGCATTTATATTTTTGTTGAGTATATATCGAGTCCACATCAGGACCAAACCGAGTCCACATCAGAACCAAACCGAGTCCACAACCGGACCAAACCGAGTCCACGTCAGGACTAAACCGAGTCCACGTCAGGACTAAACCGAGTCCACGTCAGGACTAAACCGAGTCCACGTCAGGACCAAACCGAGTCCACGTCAGGACTAAACCGAGTCCACGTCAGAACTAAACCGAGTCCACGTCAGAACTAAATCGAGTCCACGTCAGGACTAAACCGAGTCCACGTCAGAACTAAGTCCACGTCAGGACCAAACCGAGTCCACGTCAGGACTAAACTGGGCTCAAATGAGGAACTAAGACCAAGACCAGAGAGAAGCTTTACTGTCACGTGCACATGCCTGTATTTCCTTGTGCACACTCCTGTATTCTCACATGCACGCTCCTGGATTTCCACGTGCACTTGTTCCTGGATCTTCCCAGGCACGTGGAAATGTGGGAGCGTGGGTTTCTATGTGCACGATCCTGGATTTCCTGGTGCGCACTCCTATAGTCTCACATGCACGCTCCTTTATTTTCACATACACAATGTCTCCTTTCACTTTCACGTTCTTATTTCTTCATGCGCGATCCTGTAGTCTCACATGCACACTCCTGATTTTCCTCGTGCACACTCCTATAGGCTCACATGCACACTCCTGATTTTCCTCGTGCACACTCCTATAGGCTCACATGCACACTCCTGATTTTCCTCGTGCACACTCCTATAGGCTCACATGCACGCTCTTGTTTGTCCTCGTGCACACTCCTATAGGCTCACATGCACGCTCTTGTTTGTCCTCGTGCACGCTCCTGTATTTCCACACTTCCTTTATCCGTGTGTTGTTTCTGACATTCCTTTTCAGGGCGCACACTGAAAGTCCAAAAACCTCTTGAATTACGGCTCTCGCGGCGTCGCCTTTGAAGTCGGCTCCTTTTGAACCAAATTCAATAACCGTAATAATAAAGATGAAGAGAACAAGGCCATTTCTCCAGAGCTCCTCTGCTCCTCCACACCCCCAAACCCTCACCCACAGATGAAGAAGTGGACCAAGTGAGTGGGACGTCCCCCGTGGCCTTATACAAATGTATTTATAGACAAAATAACGAAGGGTTAATACGAACATTTTAACCCTAGAACACTTTCGCTATAAATAAACACCATCACTTTCATTTTATTTTATTTTTATTTACTTTAGTTTATTTCATTTTATATTATTTTATTTCAGTTTATTTAATTTTTATTTTATTTATGTAATTTTACTTTAGTTCATTTTATTTTAATTTATTTTATTTTAATTTTATTTTATTTGGATTAAATTTTATTTTATTTTCTTGATTTTATTTCCTTTTTTATTTTAGCTTGGTTTATTTCATTTCATTTTATATTATTTTTCTTCAGTTTATTTTATTTCATTTTTATTTTATTTTATTTATTTTATTTTATTTTATTTTTTATTATTTTAATTTATTACATTTTATTTATTTATAAAAAAGTAACACCATCACTTTTGCCTGGTAATTTTTACCCGATATAATAAACCCAACAAAAAGTACTTGTCATGAAAAATAGATCAAAATATGACAACACATGATAAATTAGAGTGGTTTTCTTTGATTTTCAACTGTGGGATGTGTAACAAAATGGGGGAAAAAACACAGGCAGACCCTAAAAACATGCTCCAAAATTACTGAAAAATTAGGAATTTGAGGACAAAAAATTCCTAAATAAATAATGATCGTGGAAACTTGGTGTTTGGTTCACCCATTCCTGGGACATGTGACACTTCCTGGTGAAGCTCAGACTCCTCGACACACGAACAGTTGCAGGAGAGAGGAACAAAAAATAGTATTTTTTCAGTGGGTAAAAATGACTAAAATATTTTTTTATTATATATATATATTTTTTCACCATAAGAATTCCCTTTGAAATCAGCACTTTGTGACATTTATTCATAACCACTGCACTAAATAAGGATAGATACACATTCCAGGAGCACTCTTACTTTCCTATTCCTTACATCCTCTTGCATTAAAGGAGAATTAACGTTTTTTTTTACAATCTGAGCCTTATTTTGGTAATAAAACAAGTTGTTTTACTCACCCATAGCACTTTGGTGTCATTTCGAGCATTTCGGAGATGTTTTAGTTTAGCGATATCCATAATGTGAGTTCTCAGGGCAAATGTTTGCGGTCTCCAAATAACACAAACTTTAGCACTTTTCAAATCATAGAAGCTCAATGTCTTAGTCTACACTTTCGTTTGAGTCAAAAGTGGCCTCTAATCCGAGATTTATCCATAGTTTCGAGTAGATGAGGACGCCAGTGCGCATGTGCGGAGTCACAGTTTATTTCCCTCTCAGCTCTCGGGACCCAAACATGAAACGCAAAGCTGTAAATTATGGATAAATCTCGGATTACAGGCCACTTTTGACTCAAACGGAAGCGTAAACTAAGACATTGAGCTTCTATGATTTGAAAAGTGCTAAAGTTTGTGTTATTTGGAAACTGCAAAAACATATGCCCAGAGAACTCACATTACGGATATCGCAAATCTAAAACATCTCCGGAAGTGCTCCATATGACACCAAAGTGCTATGCGTGAATAAAACAACTTGTTTTATTACCAAAATAAGGCTCAGATTGTAAAAAAAACGTTAATTCTCCTTTAAATTCATTACATTTTTACATTCCTCTTTCACTATCACCGGGTGAAAATCAGGCAAAATCCTGTAGGAAAAAGTGGGCTTTGGGGTCGGGAAACACCTTCAAAGACGTCAAAAATAATGGTGAAGCTCCCCAGGGACCCATGACACTCAGAAAAATACAACATATTGAAAACCATGTAAATACTTTTGATCAGTGATCGTGATCGAGGGTTAAGACCAGAATGACGAGGTTCACAGCAGCAGTAACAGAAAGAAGAGATCATTTTTCAGTATAAACCAGGTTAGCCATGTCCATTTATATATACACAGTTTATATATTCATGTCTCTCGCCTCTCCCTCACCTTCATCTCTCTCATTCCATCTTTCTCTCTTTCTCCTTCTCTTCTCTCCTTCACCTCACCCCTCACTCTTTCTTTCTCTCTCTCCCACTCACCTCTACCCCTCATTTATTTTCCAATTTTACCCCCTCTGCCTCAAACCCTCTCCCAACCCCAACTGTCACTCTCTTTCTTTCATCCCTCCCTTACGTTCCCCTATCTCTCTGTCTTTCCCTTCTTTCCCCCTCTCTATCTCTCCGTCCTTTATATATATATATATATATATATATATATATATATATATATATATATATATATATATACATACACTCTCTGCTACACATCTGAGCGGCTGATGGTGCGGATTGGCAGCCTGGCTTCCATCGGTTTGCCTCAGGGCGGCTGTGGCTACAATAGTGTGGAAGTGTGGAGTGAATGAATAATGCACCATAAAGAGCTGTGGGACTATTTAAATATTCAATACCGACTCAGTGCATTTATTATTTAGAAGCAGATCCAGGTTGTGTGAACGGGTCTGTGACGGTGTAAATATGTTCTAGAAACATTTGGCTTTGACCGAGTCTGACCGAGTACGAGTGTCCAAGTGAAGGAAATTAATTTAATGTAATTACATTCAATTAAATAAAAAAATATGTTTTAATTTATGTATTTAATTTGATTTTACTTGTATTTAATTTGAGTTTCTTTAATTTTAATTTTTACTTTTATCTACTTTAGTTCATTTCATGTTATGAAATGTTGCATTATTTTATTTCAGTTAACTTTATTTAATTTTGATTTAGTTCATTTTATTTTATTTCATTTTATTTTAATTTATTTTAGTTTAATTTAGTGTAATTTTATTTTATTTGGATTTAATTTAATTTTATTTTATTGCATTTTATTTTTATTTTAGCTTAGTTTATTTTGTTTCATTTAA
The DNA here is from genome assembly GCA_036785185.1 of Paratrypauchen microcephalus. Taxonomy (NCBI): domain Eukaryota; kingdom Metazoa; phylum Chordata; class Actinopteri; order Gobiiformes; family Gobiidae; genus Paratrypauchen; species Paratrypauchen microcephalus. The sequence continues at coordinate 132,938 of JAVJIX010000359.1, forward strand.
TATGATTTTACTTCAGTTTATTTTAATTAATTTTTATTTTATTTATTTATTTAATTTAATTTTAGCTTACTTTAATTTAGTTTATTTTAGTTTACGTTAATTTAGTTTAATTAATTTTATATTTATTTAATTTTACTTCTATTTAAACTTTTATTTTAGTTTCTTCATTTTATTTTATTTTATTTTACTTTACTTTAGTTTATTTCATTTAATTTTATATTATTTTATTTCAATTTAGTTAATTTAATTTAATTTATTTAATTTAATTTATTTTAGTTTAATTTGGTTTAGTTTAGTTAAATTAATTTTGTTCTATTTTATTTTAGCTTAGTTTAATTTTAATTTAATTTAGCTTAGTTTAATTTAGTTTAATTCATGTTATTTTATTTTATTTTATTTTACAGAATAACACACCAAACGAGCTCTGCACTTTCCACCGTCGTCGTTTAGGAACCAAAAATCTCTCTTAATCTACTGCATTTTTAATAAGTCTCTCTCTCTCTCCTGTCTATCCTTCTTTCTCTCTTTTACTCACCCCCTCTTTCTTGTTCTCTCTCTCCATCCCTCTTTTACTCCTTTCCCCTCCCACTGTCTCGCTCTCTACCTCTCGTTCTTTCTTTCTTTTTCACTTTTTAACCTGTCTGTCTCTCCCTCTCTCTTTCTTTTGGAATCCTCCTGTCTCTTTCCCCTTCTCTCTATCCACGTCTCCCTCTTTCTCTTCTCGTTCGCTATTGTCTTTCTCTTCTTCCTCTCCTCTCTAAATTGCCTCTCCATCCCGCTCATTCTCTCTCCACTCTGTTCTCTCTCCCTCCCTTTCTCTTTTTCAGTCTGCTCTATCCATCTCAACTCTCTGTCTCTCTTCCCCCTCCACGATTTTCTGTCTCTCTCTATCACTCTGTCTCTCCTTCCTCTCTCCTATCCCTCCCTTCTCCTTTCTTTCTATCCTTCACTTGTATCACCTCTCTCTCTCTCTCTCTCTCTCTCTCTCTTACCTTTCTTTCTCTTTCTCTCTTTTCACTACCCTTTGACCTGGTTCTCTCTCTCTACATCCCCTTCTCTCTTTCCATCTCACCTGTTTCTCTCTCTTCCTCCTCTCTTTTCTCTTATTCAGGCCTATGCCTCTGTCTCTCTCCCCCCCTCTACCTCACATCTTCTCTATCCCTCCCTCTCTATCTCTTCGATCTGTCTCCCTTTCCATCTTTCTTTTTCTATCATTCACTTGGATCTCTCTTACCCTCTCCCTTAATCCCTCTCTTTCTCCCACCTCTTCACCTGTCTCTCATTCCTCTGTCTCTCTCTCTCTCCCTCTACCTCACCCATCTCTCTTTCTCTATCTCTCTCCCACCTCTAACCCCCTTGTTATCATCCAGTCTCACTACCTCTCCCTCAATCCCTCTCTTTTTGTCTCTCTCAGTCCCTCACCACCTTTCTCCTCCTCCCTCTCTCTCTCATCTCTATCTCTTGCTCCTTCTCTATTCTCTCTATTCTCTCTTAGCTCTAATCCTCTCTTTATCGTCCGATCTCACTACCTTTCCCTAAATCTCTCTCTCTTTGTCTCCTCTCTCATTTGTGTGTCTCTCTCTCCCTCCCTCCCTCCCTCTCTATCTTTTCTCACTCCCTCTCTCACACCTCTAACCCCGTCGTTATCTTCCAATCTCACTACCTTTCCCTCAATCCCTCTCTTTTTGTGTCCTCTCTCATTTGTGTCTCCCTCTCCCCTCTACCCACCCATCTTCCCTATCCCGCCGCTCTCTTCTCTTCCCTCTGTCTCTCTTTCTCTCTTCCCCAGCCTTTCTCTTTCTCTCTTTTGACTATCTTCTCTCAACTGACTCTCTTTCCCCCTTCTCTCTTTCTATCTCAGCTGTTTCTTTCTCTCCCACCTGTCTCTCTTTCCTCTGTCTCTATCTCTCTCTTCCCTCTACCCACCCATCTCTCTCTCTCTCTCTCTCTCTCTCTCTCTCTCTCTCTCCCTTGTCTCCCTCTCTATCCTCTTTCTCTCTCTCACACACACATCTCTAAACCCCTTCGTTATCTTCCAATCTCAGTACATCTCCCTCAATCCCTCTCTTTTTGCTTCTCTCAGTCCCTCACCTCTCTCCTCCTCCCTCCCTCACTCATCTCTCTATCTCTCGCTTCCTCTATACCTCTATTCTCTCTTAGCTCTACCCCTCTCTTTATCATCCTATCTCACTACCATTCCCTAAATCTCTCTCTCTTTGTCTCCTCTCTCATTTGTGTGTCTCTCTCTCCCCTCTATCTCCCATCTTGTCTATCCCTCCCCTCTCTTCTCTTCCCTCTGTCTCTCTCTTTCTCTCTTCCCCAGCCTTTCTCTTTCTCTCATTTGGCTATCTTCTCTCACCTGACTCTCTTTCCCCCTCCACTTCTCTCATTCTATCTCAGCTGCTTCTCCATCACTCTCTCTCTATCTTTCTTAACTCTAACCCTCTCTTTATTGTCCGATCTCACTACCTCTCCCTCACTGTCTTCCCTTAATCCCTTTCTTTTTGTGTCTCTCTCTTCCCTCTACCCACCCATCGCGCTCTCTCTCTCCCTCCCTTGTCTCCCTCTCTATCTTTCTCTCTCCCCCTCGTTATCTTCCAATCTCGCCACCTCTCCCTCAATCCCTCTCTTTTTGCTTCTCTCAGTCCCTCACCTCTCTCCTCCTTCCTCAACCTCATCTCTCTATCTCTCGCTTCACTCTATCTCTCTATTCTCTTTTAGCTCTAACCCTCTCTTTATCGTCCGGACACACTACCTCTCCCTTAATCCCTCTCTTTTTGTCTCCTCTCTCATTTGTGTCTCTCTCTATCCTCTTTCTCCCTCTCCCCTCTATCCACCCATCTCTTTCCCTCCCTCCTTTCTCCCCCTCTATCCTCTCTCTCTCTCTCTCTCACACACACACCTCTACCCTCCTCGTTAACTTCCAATCTCACCACCTCTGCCTCAATCCCTCTCTTTTTTTCTCCTCTCTCATTTGTGTGTGTCTCTCTCTCCCTCCCTTCCTTCTCTCCCCCTCTATCCTCTCTCTCTCTCTCCCTCTCTCTCTCTCTCACACCTCTAACCCCCTTGTTATCTTCCGATCTCACTACCTCTCCCTCAATCCCTCTCTGTTTGTCTCTCTCAGTCCCTCACCTCTCTCTTCCTCCCTCTCTCTCTCATCTTTATCTCTCGCTCCTTTTCTATTCTCTCTCTCTCTATTCTCTCTCTCTCTATTCTCTCTTAGCTCTACCCCTCTCTTTATCGTCCGATCTCACTACCTTTCCCTAAATCTCTCTCTCTTTGTCTCCTCTCATTTGTGTCTCTCTCTCTCTATCCTTTTTCTCCCTCTCCCCTCTATCCACCCATCTCTTTCCCTCCCTCCTTTCTCCCCCTCTATCCTCTCTCTCTCCCTCTCTCTCTCTCTCACACCTCTACCCCCTCGTTATCTTCCGATCTCGCCACCTCTCCCTCAGTCCCTCTCTTTCCTCCTCTCTCAGTCCCTCACCGCTCTCCTCCTCCCTCTCTCTCATCTCATCTCTCGCGTTTTCTCTCTCTTAGTGTTTTTAAAGACCTCCTCCCTCCCTCGTTCCCTCGTTCCCTCGTTCCTCTGTAGTCGCTCTGTAGTCTGTGATTACATTGTGCTTCTGCTCGGAGCCTCTCGGTCCCTGTCTTCACTTTTGGGAGCCGCAAACTGACTTTTCTATTTACCCGTCTCTCCTCCTCCTCCTCTCTTTCAATTATCTGTGTCGTACGGGATTATTTAATTGCGCAATTATTAGCAGAATTATCCTTAATGTGCCCGAGTTCTTGGCGAAATGAACGCAGTCTAACCGAGGTGCTTAACCCCAAAGATGGAGGCGGGATACGGACTGGCGCGCTCCCCTTTCGTCCGTAAAATCAAATTACTGTGAGTAAAATTAATTGAAGTCATACACTGTTGAACAATGGGATTTAATACGAGTTAATAGAAAGTTTCTGTTCGAGTCCACGATCCTCGGAGTGATTAGAGCGCAATTCCACGGAGAGGAGAAGGAGAAAGGAAAACGACATCAACGGAATCCCTCAAATCAACCGGAAAAGTATTTATTGTTAATTATGTAGCTGTCTTTTTGTTGTTGTTAATTGTGAGCATTCAAAATATGTCCATTATGAGTGAATAATATGACAACAGCGTGTAACGGGAGGGTTCTTAGTTCTGTAGAGCTAACGTGGGCGGAGTGATACGAATCTATAGAAAAGAGAACCCATACAGATTAAAGGAGAATTAACGTTTTTTTTTACAATCTGAGCCTTATTTCGGTAATAAAACAAGTTGTTTTACTCACCCACAGTACTTTGGTGTCATTTGGAGCATTTCCGGAGATGTTTTAGATTAGCGATATCCGCTAACGTGAGTGATCGGGGCACGACGTTGCAGTCACCAAAATAACACAAACTTTAGCACTTTTCAAATCATAGAAGCTCAATGTCTGAGTCTACACTTTTGTTTGAGTCAAAAGTGGCCTCTAATCCGAGATTTATCCATAGTTTTGAGTAGATGAGGAGGCCAGTGCGCATGTGCGGAGTCACAGCTGATTTCGCTCTCGGGACCCAAACATGAAAGGCAAAGCAGTAAGACGTTTGGACCATCGTGTTTGCAGTACCCACTTCAGTCAGGACGATTTTTTACCAGCAAAGGAAAAGAAAGAAGGCCAGCGGATTCAGCGCGCGATTCTGAGAAGTAATGCGAAACCGATGGCTGTTCTCTGATGCTCCTAAAACTGTCTCCACTTGATTTTTCCGTATCCATTCTGTCTCCTCATCTGTATACTCAGGCTCAAAAACGATAGGGACGACCATCATACTCAAATAACTCCTCTTCAGTCTCAAAGTCTGAATCTTCTGCCATGTGTCGCTCGCAATAGAAAAGTTTAGAGCGGTGTTTATCTGCGAATCAGCTGGAGAATTCGCACATGCGCACTGTCCTCTATGATGACGTCATCAGATGAAAATATAGCTGGATATTGGATTAGAGGCCACTTTTGACTCAAACGAAAGTGTAGACTAAGACATTGAGCTTCTATGATTTGAAAAGTGCTAAAGTTTGTGTTATTTGGAGACCGCAAACATTTGCCCCGAGAACTCACATGATGGATATCGCTAAACTAAAACATCTCCGGAAGTGCTCCATATGAGACCAAAGTGCTAAGGGTGAGTAAAACAACTTGTTTTATTACCGAAATAAGGCTCAGATTGTAAAAAACGTTAATTCTCCTGTAACATAAAAAAAAAAACACTATCCCTTTAACCTCCTATTCCTATCGTTATGCTCGCCTTACAGCTCGAAGGTTGCAGGTTCGACTCCCTTTCTGTGCGGCGTTTGCACATTTCTCTCTGAGTTTCCTCCCTGAAATCGCCATCAATCCCGAAGAAGCCCAACAGGTCAAACGCTCAAAAGAACTAAGACCGGAAACTGCTGGAAACTATCTGTCGACGCCTCTACCTGAGCTCTTTGATTCTGTGTTGTAATAAGTGAAGCGCAGACGAGGGGAGTCAGTGAATGATCAGCTGATTAGTCATAACGAAGTAGAGCTGGATAATGTGTCTGGTACCTCCATGTGTAATCCAGAGTCTATTCAAACAATTAACCATCAGTACTGCCACTCTAATCACTCCCCGCGCTGCTCAGTTCATTTGGCGCTGTCATACTCTCTCCGACACCTTCATCATTAAAAACTTTAATTAAGTTCAGACTATAAAGACTTCCACTGCCAAAAGGAGACTCCTTTTTGGTGTTGAGGGCAGGAAGTCAGGGGTGAAACTGAAATGAAGTGGCAAAATTGTAAAGCAATGTACTCCAATGAAAACAAAACAAAAGGTGTCGTCCAATATTCAGAGGTTTTAAGGTGGAATATTGACCAAAAAAGGCAGCACCATGGCAACGAAATGCAGAGCTATTGAAGACTGTTGCTAGCAAGATAATATAAACATTCAAACACCCAAAAGACATTGTGGTTTCAAGCATCAGTTAAGGCTCCACTGTGTAACCTTTTAGCCAAAATATTGACAAAAAATTAGGGCTGTCAGTTTAACACGTTAATTAGGCTGATTAATTACACTGCAAATTAATGCAATTAATTCAGAGTGGCAATTCAAGGTGCACGCATTTTAAATTTGGCGTGCGGCGAGCAAATCACTGCCAGGGCCTTTGAACTGTAAGTTTTTTTTTTTTTTTATAAAAAGAACGAAGACGGGACGATCAACAAGGCGGCCATGATTTGGAGCTTTTGTCAAAAAGAATTTTCCGATCACCGAAGCTGCACCAGCCTGAAGGATCATTTGAATGACAAACCACCAAACCACCAAACCACCATTGTTACCAACAAACCACCAAACGTGAACAAACTTCAACAGACCACCAAACCAACAAATCACCAAACCACCAAACCACCAAACCAACAAACCACCAAACCAACAAACCACCAAACCACCAAACCAACAAACCACCAACCCACCAAACCTACAAACCACCAAACCACCAAACCAACAAACCACCAAACCAACAAACCAACAAACCCAAACCACCAAACCAACAAACCACCAAACCAACAAACCACCAAACCACCAAACCAACAAACCACCAAACCCACACCAACAAACCAACAAACCACCAAACCAGCAAACCACCAAACCACCAAAAACCCAAACCACCAAACCCAAACCACCAAACCAACAAACCAACAAACTACCAAACCAACAAACCACCAAACCCAAACCAACAAACCAACAAACCACCAAACCAACAAACCACCAAACCACCAAACCCAAACCACCAAACCCAAACCACCAAACCACCAAACCACCAAACCAACAAACCACCAAACCAACAAAACCACCAAACCACCAAACCCAAACCACCAAACCCAAACCACCAAAACCACCAAACCACCAAACCAACAAACCACCAAACCACCAAACCAACAAACCACCAAACCAACAAACCACCAAACCACCAAACCACCAAACCAACAAACCAACAAACCACCAAACCAACAAACCACCAAACCAACAAACCAACAAACCAACAAACCACCAAACCAACAAACCACCAAACCACCAAACCCAAACCACCAAACCCAAACCACCAAACCAACAAACCAACAAACCACCAAACCACCAAACCCAAACCACCAAACCACCAAACCAACAAACCACCAAACCCAAACCACCAAACCAACAGACCACCAAACCAACAAACCACCAAACCAACAAACCAACAAACCAACAAACCAACAAACCACCAAACCAACAAACCACCAAACCCAAACCAACAAACCACCAAACCAACAAACCACCAAACCACCAAACCCAAACCACCAAACCACCAAACCAACAAACCCAAACCACCAAACCAACAAACCCAAACCACCAAACCACCAAATCACGCTCACAGAATTTCGGAAACGAATGAGCAAAGCGACCACAGAAAAACTGACAAACTCAATCATAAAGTGGGTTCTCTCTCTCAAGATTAAAATGTGATTAATTAGATTAATTCATTACAAATCCTGTAATTAATTAGATATTTTTTTTAATCACGTGACAGCATAAAGTGCTACTTTAACATCAAATACTGGTTTAATCTTTACAGGTTGGGTGACTGGAAAAGTTTTATCCAAGTCAGAACAGTTTGGTGGATTGGTGTGAGTCATTATAGGTATTATACATGTCTCGTTAATGGGTGCAGGGACTACTTTCAGAACTGGTCTAGGTCCCAAACATACTAAACAGTCTGATGGTGTTGAATTAGCTGCTTGTTCCGCCATTAACAACCAGTTGTTGCTAAGTCCTGATATTCCTGTAGCTATTAGAAACCAATCATCTGTTTTTTGCTCGTTGTTGTTGTTATTTATTCTAATCTTTGTACTAGTGAAAGTTTGTGGTCCTATCACTAGACTTTCCTTCTGCTGAGGCAGTTCTGTCGAGTCAGCCTGTGTTATGTTAGAACATATAAAAACTTTGTGCATGGGTCGTCTCCTGATTTATAAATACATAACAATAAGGTTATGTACTTTAAGACCATGACCTCCTGATTCTATTCCTGCTTCTAATGGTTCTGCTGTTGTGTTAAAGAGCATTACTAAAGTTAATTTCCCATTCAATTTAATCACTTCCATCTTAAGTCTTCTAGCCCATTTTTTTATCTGATACCATACTAGTAGGAATGTCATTACAAGGAATGTCAACAATATCCAACACATTATAGCTGTCTTTAACCATTTTGGTATTCTATTCCTGTGATTTATCGGCATCTTTGTAGTTTATAACCTTTTTGCAATGACTTTGATGAATCCAAGTTGCTCTCTCAGCTATTTTTAGTGCTGTTGGGGTTGTTAACAATACTTGATAAGGACCTTCCCACTTAGGTGAATACCAGTGTTTTTTCTTAATGCTTTTCACCAAGATCCAGTCCCCTGGTTCCACTAACTCTTCTTCCTGTTGAGAACAGGGTTGGTCTACTTCAGTATGTTTGTTATTTGCTTTTCAAACATTTTTCTCATGCGTAAAGCTAAGTCCATATCTTCCCCATCTTCCCATATTTGTTTAAATTGTGGTATTTTATATGGTCTACCAAACAATATCTCAAATGGAGTTAGCCCTTGTATAGCTGTAGTATTTAATTCTAACTTGACTAAATCTAAACATTTAGTCCATGGTCTTTTAGTTTCTTCCATACATTTTTTAAGTCTGGTTTTTATAGTACCATTTCTTCTCTAGTCCTGCTACTAGTCCTGCTGACTGTGGGTGATATGAACACAAGTTTTTTAGTTTTATATCAAATTTCTTTCCTATCAATTCTATGGTTTCATTAACAAAATGTTTAGCATTATCCGATCGGATCACTTCCACTAATCCATATCTAGGTATAATTTCTTTCCATAACGCTTTTGCTACTGTTAATGCATCTGGATGTCTAGTTGGAAATATCTCTGTCCATTTTGAAAACACATCTATGATTACTAAACAATATTTCATACCTTCACTTTGATTTAGTTGAATAAAATCCATCTGTATTTCTTGAAATGGGTATTGTGGTTCTGGAAATTTACCTCTAATTGGTCTAAGATTTCCTTGTGGATTATGTTTTGCACATATTAGGCATCTTCTACAAAAAATTTTTGAGTAGTTATTAAATCCATAGGTTGTATACTGCGTATTTATCATAGATACCATCCCTCCTGTTGAGACATGTGATTTACCATGGCTCAATATTGCTGCGTATCTATATAAATTCTGTGGTAGTATTGGTTTATTTTCTGGTCACATATATATGTCGTTTTTTATTTGTGCTCCTTTTCTTTTCCATAAGTTTATTTCAGTTTTAGGGCTTTGTTCTTGCATGTCTTGTAGTATTTTTTTGTTTAATTGGGTCCCTTCCATTAAAGAATATGTATTTATTTTGTATTCTGCTGCGTCTTTAGCTGTTTTATCTGCCATTGCATTTCCTCTTGTTACTTCATCTGTTCCTGATTTGTGTGCTGCACATTTACAAATAGCTATTTTATTTGGTAATTGTACTGCTTTTATTAATTCTGCTAATAATTCAGCATGAGTTACTGGTTTTCCTGTAGAAGTCTTCATTCCTCTATTTTTCCAATATTGTGCAAATACGTGAGTTGTCGCATATGCATATTGACTATCTGTATATATTGTTACGTTCTTGCCTTTAAATAATTTGCATGCTTCTGTTAGTGCTACTAATTCTGCTGCCTGTGCTGAATAATTTGGAGGTAATTTATTTGCTTTTAATACTTTATCTACTGTTGTTACTGCATACCCTGTCTGTGTTTTTCCATAATTGTCTTTTTTAGATGATCCGTCTACAAATACAATTTCTGCTCCTTCAATTGGAGTATCTAATAAATCTTCTCTACATTTTGTCGATTGTTCTACTAATTCTTTACAATTATGTGGGATTCCGTCATCCTCAGTCGGCATTAAAGTGGCTGGATTTAAAACTGTACATCTTTCTATGGTTAAATGTGGTTGTGAATATAAATTTGTCATACATGAAAGATGTCTTGCTGGTGATAAAAATGAGTGATTGCTCTGTAATAGTAATACTGCTACAGCGTGTGGTACTTTGAGTGTTAATGGGTGAAATAACACTACTGTTGCTGAAGCTTCTACTGCTACAGGTGCTGCTTTTACTACACTGTCAAGTTTAGTTGAATAGTAGGCTATAGGTCTTAGTTTGGTTCCATGCAGTTGTGTGATTACTGAAGTCATTAATATGCCTTTACAATCTACCATTTGCACGAAGGGTTTTGAATAATCCGGTAAGGCTAAACTTACACTTAAGACTAAAGTTTGTTTTAGATCACAGAATGCCTTTTCTGCCTCCTGCGTCCATCTTAATTTATCTTTCATTTCTATTGGAGTCTCATATATTAGTTGGCTTAACGGGTGTGTTAATTCTGCATAGCATGGAATCCATTGTCTGCAGTAATTCGTTAATCCTAAAAAAGACATCATTTGTTTTTTGGTTTCTGGTTTTGGTGCATTCAGGATAGCTGTTTTTCTATCATTAGTAACTGCTCTGCCTCCATTACTGAGAGAATGTCCTAAATATTTGACTTCTTGTTTACAAAATTGTACTTTATTTTTACTTGCTTTATGTCCGTGTTCTGCTAGATATTTTAATAACGCTATCGTATCCTTTTGGCATGTTTCCTTATCTGGTGATGAAATCAAAATATCATCCACGTAAAGTAAGATTTGACTTCCTCCTGGAGGTGTAAATTTAGACAAATTCGAACTCATAGCCTGTGAGTATATTGTGGGAGATTCGCAATAACCCTGCGGTAACCGGGTATAACTGTAACGTTTATTATTATAGGTGAATGCAAACCAAAATTGACTGTCTTTGTGTACTGGGATTGAGAAAAATGCATTTGAAATGTCTATGACTGTAAAATACTGTGAATTTGGTTGTAATGAATTTAGAAGTGTATGTGGATCAGGAACACATGGAGCTCTCTGAATCACTGCTTGGTTTACTGCTTGTAGATCTTGTATCATTCTCCATCCTACAGATGGCGCTGCCTTTTGTACTGGAAATGACATGTATTGGCCAAGATAATGCTTGTCTAGTCCACTTGTGACATCCTGTCTCAGCTGTTGGTCCTGTAGTTATCCAGTCTGTACATTTGAGTCTTTTGAGATACACTCTAGTTTGTGGCTGCACTATGATAAATAAACTAGGACTAAACCAGAACTGAACCAGGTCTAAACTAGGACTAAAAGAGATCTAAATCAGGTCCAAACCAGATCAATCCAAAAAAAACTAAAAAATAAAAAAAACTCTTTTTCTTCGGGTCCCAGGAGGATATTTGATATAATATGATAATATGAAAAGCAGAATTAGACGTATAGTAGATTTGCCAGGCGGAGGCGGAGTGCAAACACGCGCCCTGGACACGGCCAAAAGGTGAGGAGTTGTACAGTTGTAGGGAGTATGTATGAAGGTAGTCCTGTATGTGGAGTTTGCGTGTTCTGCCTGTGTCTGGGTGGTCTTATTCCATATGGTGAACAACTCCAGAAGCATTACCATTTGAGAATCTGAATCTGATGTTTCTAGGGGCCTAAATTCCTCAGCTCAAGTAACTATTGTAAATATTTTTTACTCTAATAGTCTGCATAATAATCTGCATAGATCTTTTCTCTTAACTGTATTATCTCTACAGTGTTTAACTTCCCTTTAAAATTATATTTTGTTGTCCATAATTTCAGGTATTTTATTTTGTCTTTATTTTGTTGCTCGACACTTTTATAGTCCTTACTCTGAAGTTTTGTCTGTTTGTTTCCCATTTTTTGGTCAATTTGGTCCAACCCTTTAATCCAGAGTGGAGTCACTATAGGTTGGGATGTGTTTTTGTTCAGACAGTAATAATCAGTATTGTAGTATTTTTCACTTCAACCTGCCACAGTGCAATGCAGGTGGAAAAATCTTGCCTTTGCATCTACAATACGTTACTGTATTATTCTGAACAGTTTATATGAATTACAGTGTTAACGGCCTGTAATTCCAGTCATACACACTTTCACACAGAACTTTTATTCCTTTGAGTACGATTTTCACGGTCTTTTATTATCTAGCCAGTAACTAACCTGTTACCCGATAAAGGGAAACCACTTCCTTCAGTAATTTACTAACTGTATGTGACTAACCTGTCACCCGTTAGAAGGATACTACTCCACCCAGTGTTTTACTACCTGCCAGTGACTCTCCCGCCACCCGATAGAGGGACACTAGTCCACATTTTACCTAATAGAGCCTAGGATTTTTAGGGTTTTCTACGCGCTATGACCCTCAGTCACACACGTTTTAAACTTAGACGTACTCACTCAGTTCTTTTAGTCTGGTTGTCTTCCTCCTTCGGTATCCCGTCAACCCTCAGACTCCAAGCGATGGTTGAGAGTCGGCCGGTAAAGGTTTCAGATGCAGTGGCCACTGTCTTTCCCGAATCTCAGACACCTCCTGGAGTCTTTAGGTGTCTTGGGATCCGGCTTACGAAGGACCATTTGATAGGTGCTGGTAAAAACCCAACATATTCTGTACACAGGAAAGGAAGACAAGAGAGATTAGGTTTTTTCACTTGCAAGTGGAGAACAGTCAGAGAAATACGGCCAGGTTACAACGTTGCTCTCGGCCCATATTTTGCTCTGAGCGTCCTGGTTCTCTGTGCCCCCAGCTTGCTATTTATTCAGTTTTTCACATCCCTAGTTTACACGTGGTCTGTCCTGCCCATAAGGGGTGGGGGAACATGTGGCAGGACAGCCGACAAAACATAATCATTAAAACCAAAACATAATCATAACACCCAACACACTTATAAGATAATTCCCAGATATGACATCTCTCACAGGAACAATGTCCCTGAAACTTAGATACTGGAGGAGCCAAGCTGTCTGCTTACGTCTCCCCTCAGATATCTGGCCTTTCTGCAACTCAAAACATATCACAAGTCATGCACACATTTGAAACTTCATTTCTAAAGATTAAAGAATCACAAAAGTTAATAATATATAATTATTCCATCATAGTATGGCATAAAACCTATCTATCATCATGGAGAATGTTCCGAAGTATGGTTGTCATTTTATATTTCCATGGATTCATGCAGGCGATGTGCTACCTCTAGAAAATTACGCAGTGTTGCTTTAAAAACTCAATTGTCCAAGCACACACAAACTTGAATCACCACATTGTCAAAATAAACTCAACACGTAATATTTTAGTTAAAGGTTTAATATTTTATCTAACTCCATGCTTCACCTGGACTGTGTAACTTTTCTGGTTGTGATACAGCATCTTTGTCTCCATGGAGATGTTATTGCTTTGCCTAGAATATTCCACAGTTAAGCATTAAACGTCTATCACCCACGTGTTTATGCAGGTCCTTGAAAACCATTGAAAACCTTCTATTGTCTCACTGTCCTTAAACTATGCGCTGCAACACTGGAATTTCCCCAGTTGTGGCTCTCTTATCTTATCTCCACAGATCTGACTCATAACCTTCCTTTGTGGCGCTACTTGCATATCTAGATAAATAATTTGAATGCCATACCGTGGAGCGTTCCCAAGAAAATCAATAACATCTCCATAGAGACCAGAAAAGTAGCTCAGTCCACTGTTAATGCAAGGTCTTTCCGAACTTCTCCAGTCTCCTGTGTTTTCCATCGATACCCGGAATACCGTGTCCGTATAAAAGTGCGTGTGATTGGTAAAAGTCGGTAATCCTCCCTGTGCCCCTTCTCCGAGATAGTCCCTCCTCCTCCCTCCTCTGACCTGGAACTTGGCCTCCTTGAAGATAGGTTTAGTGCCGTACTGTGAAACATTCCATGGAAACCAGAAAAGTAACTCAGTCCACCTTTAATGCAAGGTCTTCCTGAACTTCTCCAGTCCAACACCACTGAACCCATGTCACGGTAACCTAGAAAAACAGGCATTCTGGCCCTGAGTGGGGTCGCCTCTCCACAGATCTGACCTGTAACTTGTCTGGTTTTGTCTCCATGAAGATAGAAAGATTTAATGCCGTACTGTGAAACATTCCAGACAAAGCAAAAACATCTCCATGGAGCAAATAATTTGACAGACTCTCCACGAGAAAAGTTAAACAGTGTATATTTAAACTGGTGACTAAATGTGTTTATGGATTAAAGCTGTGCGGTTAATTACATTTTAAAGATCCCATGACATGGTACTTCTTGATGCTTTTATATGGCTCCTTAATGGTTCCCTAATACTGTAAATGAATCCTTCTTCAAAATCAAGCCTCAGTGCATGAGAAAGCTTCATGAAGACAGTCAGAGTCATAAATATGTCTCTGAAATGCTTTATTCTGGGCGTTGTTGCTTGAATGCAAATGAGGAGGGCAGAGACAGGCCAGTGCAGCGGGTGGGGGTGTGGCCAAATACGCTGCTGTTTCCTGGATTAGCGGTGCGCTGTGCGCTGTCACCCACTTCCGCGTGGAGGAAGATACGAGACGCGTTCCATTAAAAAAAAAAAATAAAATTCACAGAAAATAAAATTAAACCACTGCTGCTTCAGAGGTTCGGAGGCTCGGATAAAGGATATCCGAGCCTGGAAACACTCTCACGTGTCTCCAGGCAAAAAAACCCAAAAAAACCAAAAAACATCTCGCATTTCGTAGCTCATTTGTGGTCCAAATTCTCTGGGCGTGATTTTCAGAGATGGTGGGTATACATCCAGACGGGGGGTGGAAACCTTTCCGTGAGTGTGACGTCAGAAATTTGCCTTGTTCAGAATCGCCCGTTTGGGCTGTCTTTTTTCAAATGCAGAAAAGGATCGCAATTGCTCAGTTTACACATTTCGCAATTTTTAGCCATGGGGAGGGCCCCTAAACAGGGTAGGGGAGCTCACATTAACGTTCAAAGTGAAAATTTCATGCTATGGGACCTTTAAAAATCAAATCAAGATGAAATGATTAATGATCTGATTCAGTGATGAGAGATCAGAGGTCTACAAACAATCCTCTGTCAGTAAAGCATGCAAGACTTTGGAGGAAGAAACTTTTGTAAATGATAATCATCATGAAGTTTAAATTTAAATCATCTGACTGCCATACTGCGGAGCATTCCAATACCAATAACATCTCCAAGGAAACCAGAAAAGTAACTCCACCAGTCCACTTTTAATGCATCTTTCCGAATTCCTCCAGTCCTACACAACTGAGCTTATGTCACTGTAACTTAGAAAAACTGGCATCTCCACGGATCTGAACTTGGTCTGGTTTCATCTCCCTGAAAATAGAACGGTTTAATGCCATACTATGAAACATTCCCGACAAAGCAGTAACATCTCCATGGAAACCAGAAAAGTAACTCAGTCCACCCTCAATGCAAGGTCTTTCCGAACTTCTCCAGTCCGACACCACTGCGTCCATTCATTGTAACCTAGAAAAACAGGCATTCTGACCATGAGCGGAGCTGCCTCTCCACAGATCTGACCCGTAACTTGACCTGGTTTGGTCTCCATGAAGACAGAAAGTTTTAATGCCATACTGTGAAACATTCCAGACAAAGCAAAAACATCTAGATGGAGAGAAGCATTAGACGGACCCTCCACCAGAAAAGTTACACAGTGCGAGGTCTATATCCAGGCCTCTGTGAGTAAAAACAACCAGTAACATCTCCATGGAGACCAGAAAAGTAACCCAGTCCACTTTGAAGAAATGTTTAATTAATAAACGTTTTTGAGTTGCACGCATATACTTAATTATATTACTATATCATATACAACAAACAAACATTGAGGTCATTTATTTGTGTATTATTCGAATGAACACTGGAGCGTATACATGTTTTCTGCACAAGAGTGGGTGTCTTCTGGAATGTGTGTGGGCAGGTACCAGGAGATGTTTCTAAAGGGAAACAAGAAGTGAAAGAGAATCCTGACGGCAAAAGCGGGGAGGAGCGAGCGGAATTCGGTCCACATGTTGTTTGCATATTTGAATATTCATGATTTGTATAAGTATTAGGGTCACTTTTTACGCGCCTCAATAAGACTTACATACGGTAAACACTGGAGCGAAGGTTTGACCCAGAGCTCTGTACAGTGGTACCTCACCTTACGAAAGGCCCAACAAACGAAAATTTCGAAACGAAAAAGTTACGAAACGCCTTCACGTTAAATTTTGGTCTCTAGATACGAAAGAAAATTCAAGTTACGAAACGCGAAATCTCAAAAATTCAAATAATGCGCGCTCAGTCACACACATTATACGCTTTTCTCAGACTGGATTTAAACTTTTCTCACATTTGTCTCTCGTTTAAACACTCAAACTTTCATAGATTTTCAACAAAATGTATTAATAGTGAAGTGTGGGGGGAAGGCGGAGGGCGGAGAAGTGTGCGCGCGACACGTGTGTGATAGCGCAGCATGACCCGGCGCGGGGCTGCCAGCAGAGACCCGTGCTCAATACGTGTCAGGTCTGAACCAGGTCTAAACCAGGATTAGACCACCGTGGCTCTTGCATGCGTTCGTTCATGCGCTCAGACTGCGTGCGGTCCCGAGGGGAGTCCTCGCTGCTCGCCTCAGCCGTGACTCGAAACGAAACCAGGAAATAGACCCGCACGCGGTGGTTTAGACCTGGTTCAGACCTGGTTCAGACATGGTTTAGACCTGGTTTAGACCTGGCACGGTTAAAGCACGGGTCTCTGCTCGCAGCCCCACGCCGGGTCATGCTGCGCTATCACACATGTGTCCACGCGCACACACACCGCCCTCCCCCTTCCCCCCCACGCACGCAGTCGCTGCTCGCCTCAGCCTCAGCCTCAGTGAGGTACACCGGTGCAGCTTGGTCTAGACCTGGTATAGTCCACGTTTAGTCCTGGGTCTACAGTCTCTACGCAGAACACAATGTTACACTATAAAAAAAAAAAACTTTGAACGGGGCCTTGGAACGAATCAGGCTTTTTCCATTGAAATAGCTACTCAACTTACGAAAAATTCACGTTACGAAACCACTTCTGGAACGAATTAATTTCGTAAGGTGAGGTTTAATGTGTTAATTAGATTAATTAATTACACTGCAAATGAACTTGTTATCAAAATTAATACAATTAATTATGAGCGGCAATTCAATGCGCATTTTAAATTTGTCCCATTGAAGGACCTGTTGGCGACTTGGCAGTGGCGTCACTTCCACCTGCGTCACTAATCAAACAAATAAAGCCTGGAGGAAACTGACATGGACTCGACTCAGGGGGCGAAGAGCGAATCGCTGCCAGGGCCTTTGAACGGCAAGTTTATTTATGAAAAGAACGAAGATCAACAAGAACACCGTGATTTGGAGCTTTTGTAACAAAAGAATTTTCCGATCACCGAAGCTGCTCCAGCCTGACGGATCATTTGAATGATAAACACGTCCGGACAAGTTCCATTGTTACCGGTGATAGAGCGAGCGTGAGCGCACTTCAACAAACTACCAAACCACCAAACTACCAAACCATGTTCGCAGAATTTAGGAAACGATTGAATAAAGCGACCACAGAAAAACAAACAAACTCAATCGTAAACTGTGTTGTCTCTCTTTCTCTCTATCTATCTATCTACAGCTCTGGGGGAAAAAAAAAACACTGCATTTTTTTTCTGAAATCAGCATCTCTACATGTATTACAGCCATTCCATTCCAGCGTCTGTGGAATTCCAACACAAACACAAAGCTGAGCTACTTCAGTTCTTACACCAGGAGTGGAATAAAGTCACCCAAGAACAATGTGAAAGACTTGGGGAGAACATGCCAAGACGCATGAAAGCTGTGATTAAAAATAAGGGTTATTGCACCAAATATTGATTTCTGAACTCTTCTTAAGTGTAAACATTAGTATTATGTTGTTTTAAAATGAATTTGATCTTGTTTCTTTGCATTGTTTGAGGTCTGAAAACGTGTATCTTTTTTGTTATTTTGACTATTTGTCATTTTCTGCAAATAAATGCTCTAAAGCAGGGGTGTCAAACTCGTGCAGCTGACAAATTGAATTTCCTCCTTTTGCCCTGGACTCTACTTGCCTGGTTTACACCAGACCATATCACAAGTGAGATATGGTCTGGGAGCCACCTTCGAAATATCTTGTACCAGAGGTGTGGTTTACGATCGCCAAAGGCCGTTTATTGGGCGTTACGAATGTCTATCATTTGGCGTATACGTAGCCCATAGACAATCATGTCAGTTGTCAGTTCAAACTACAAGCTTCCGTTTGTCACGTAGTACGCGTCACCGTCTTGCCACCCCTCCCCGCTCTCTGATTGGCTCCCAGAATCGGGAGAGCTCGCTTGCCATAGTTGCCAGGCTGTCTTTCAGATCGGAATGAACGAAAGCAGCCTGGGATTTCCCAGGTTAACCTATAAGTAATAAAATCAGAAAAACTGATCATTTTGCAGTGGTCTCTTATTTTTTTCCAGAGCTGTACAGTGGTACCTCACCTTACGAAATTAATTTGTTCCAGAAGTGGTTTCGTAACGTGAATTTTTCGTAAGTTGAGTAGCTATTTCAATGGAAAAGGCCTGATCCGTTCCAAGTTTTTTTTTTTTTATAGTGTAACATTTTTTTTATAGTGTAACATTGTGTTCTGCTTCCTGATTGGCTAAGAGAGTGTAGAGCCATGACTAAACGTGGAATAAACAGGTCTAAACCAGAACTAAACCAGGTCTAGACCTGGACCTGGACTAAACCAGGACTGGACCAGGGCCATGCGGCTGGTTTGTGGCTCGGGCTCCAGAGGACGTGTTCCGGGCGGCGCGGTTCTCTCTTGCTCGCAGACCCGGTGCTGGTCATGCAGACTAGGACTAGGGGTGCGTGCTCCTCGCGCCAGCTGCTACTCGGTGCGCGCGGTGCTCCTCACGCCAGGTGCTCCTCGGTGCGCGCGGTGCTCCTCGGTGCACCTCGTGCGTCGCGCACGGTGCTCCTCGCGGGCGGTGCTCCTGTCTCCGCGGTGCTTCCGGAGTTGTCTCCCCCCACGCTTCACTATTAATACATTTTGTTGAAAATCTATGAAAGTTTGAGTGTTTAAACAAGAGAGAAATGCGAGGAAAGCCCAACTCCAGTCTGAGAAAAGCGTAGAATGTGTGTGGTGAGGCATTTACAGCCCTAAAACATGTAGAACAATTGCAAAATACAAAGTTGTCCTACCTCGTGGACCTCTCCCACCGCGGGCTACCTCTGGAACCTAACCCCGTGTGTGTTGATAAAGTGTAGGCCTATTTACGTTTCGGGGCGTGCATCTGAGCGCGCATTAATTGAATTTTTGAGATTTCGCATTTCGTAACTTGAATTTTCTTTCGTATCTAGAGACCATAATTTAACGTGAAGGCGTTTCGTAACTTGAAATTTTCGTTTGTTGGGTAATTCGTAAGGTGAGGTACCACTGTATATCTATCTCTATCTCGATTAAAATGTGATTAATTAGATTAATTAATTACAAATCCTGTAATTAATTTGATTAATTTGCCTGCCAGCACGATGTTGAACCTTTTTGACTCTTGGTCATCTCACTCACTCCGCAACAACTTTTAATGCCAAGGGCTTTCAGAACTTCTCCGGTCTCCTGTATTTTCCATGATTACCTGGAATGCCGCGTCCGTATAAAAGTGCGTGTGATTGGTGAAAGTCATTGGTAATCCTCCCGGTGCTCCTTCTCCCAGATATTGTCCGTCCCTCCTCCACCGCCGAGCCCATGTCATTGTAACTCACTCCCTTTTACCCTTGTGGACTTGTTTTGTATTCCAGCCGCTCATAATGAATATATTGATTTACATTTTAGGGCCCGGCCACAAGTCGCAGATAGTGATGACAATATTTCTGCAGGCAATAAGGTGAGGAGATTAAAAATGGATCCCGGGGAAGAGAGGGATGGAGGGAGGGAGCGACGGAGGGAGGAGGGAGAGACATGTCCGTCAAAGTCCACTCTTTCCTCACACTATCTGATGGAAGAGTGCACTCAGCCGCGCTCATTATTAAAATCTATTTTAAATCTTATACGCGGAGTCCTGTGTCCGCGACAGTTCTGGCCCGAGTGCAATAAAGAAAAATGTGTTCCAGATAAGACCAAAATGACATTAATAAGACAAAAACAGCAAGTTCACAATATATACTTGGTTAGAGAAGAACGGATAGCGTTTTAATGGTGCAAAATATAACCTCTCTTGTCGGCTAACTGTTAGAGAGAAGATATTCCTTCGCCATGTTCCGCACTGTGGCATTAAACTTGTCTATCTCATTGGTTAAAGGTGCACTGGGTAACATTTTCCTACCTTTGTATCTGTAAATTTGATTGTGTTAAATAAAAAAATAAATATAAAACTTTTTCCGGTTATTGCTTTGCTTGTCATATTTTTGGTTTTCTTTTTTTGGTGAAATCTTTCTTTCTCCACGAAGATACGTAAGTGGTGTCATCAGACCGAGTGACAAGTCAGATCCATGGAGAGGCGTCCTTCACAGTAAAAACGCATGGCATGTTCCAGGGTCTGTTTACACGAGAACGCTTACGGGTAAAAACGACAAAATATTTTATCGGAAGAGCCTTTCGTTTAGACGGTGACGGCGTTATGGAGGCTTAAAGATCCCATGACATGGTACTTCTTGATGTTTTATATGGCTCCTTAATGGTTCCCTAATACTGTAAATGAATCCTTCTTCAAAATCAACACTCAGTGCATGAGAAACAGAGATAAGATGAGAAAGAGTCATAAATATCTCTCTCAAACTCTTTATTCTGGGCGTTGTTGCTTGAATGCAAATGAGGAGAAAAGAGATGGCCAATTGTAGAGGGTGGGGACGTGGCCAAACTCTCCGCTCTGAGCTCTCAGCTGATCCATTTCCTTGTTTTTGCACGGGGGAGAGATTTGAAGCGTTCCATTGAAAAATAAACACATTTCCACAGAAAATAAAATTAAACCACTGCTGTTCAAAGGTCCAGAGGCTCAGATAAAGGACTTCCAAGCCTAGAAACACTCGGAAGTGCCTCCAGGCAAATAAAAAAACACATTTCGCATTGCCTAGCGCATTCGCAGTCCAAACTCTCTGGGAGTGATTTACAGAGACGCTGAGTACAGACAGACGGGGGTGGAACTGCATTTGCATTTCTTTTTTCGATCTGACGTCAATAAGTTTCCTTGTTCAAAATCACCCGTTTGAGCTGTGTTTTTTTCTAACGCAGAAAAGGATCGGAAATGCTCAGTTTAGACATTTCACAACTTTTAACCATGGGGGGGGGGGCCTAAACAGGGTAGGGGAGCTCACATTAACGTTCAAAAACCTCAGAAAGTGAAAATTTCATGCCATGGGACCTTTAAAAACGCAAAAAACTGAACCCGCCCTCCAAAGTGGAAAACATGAATATGCTCCGCCGTAGCGTTTTCTTCTACACTGCCCAAGACGCAAAACTCTGGTCAAATCTGCTGACGTCGCGTACGCGTTTACGTCACATCGGTCCATATATCAGTGTACTTTGTTTGGCAGGACTCCCAGTTGCTTTGTAGTCTAACGTGGTCTGAAGATTGACTTTATTGACGTTATTGATCTCACACAGGAGAAATTGTCCTCTGCATTTGACCCATCCTGTTATTAGGAGCAGTGGGCCGCACATTACTGCGCCCGGGGACCATCTCCATGATCTGCTTCGGTTTGGTCAGGACCTCAGCTGGAGGATTTTACCTATGGAGCATGTTCTGGGTTGGTGGGGGAAACCGGAGTGCCCGGAGGAAACGCACCCAGACACAGGGAGAACATGCAAACTCCACAGAGAAGAAATAGTTGAACTTCTTCGTCTGACCACACAATTTTTTTTGCTACCGGTAGCCATGTTTTGTTTAGCTTTTCGCGGCGCAGATGAGAAGAAGGAAGATTCTACGTATGCGCGCGGACGTTGTGATAATGTATCACAGCGCCACCTAGCTGCCTGGCATACATACCCAATCCAATTCCACACACTTTTGCGTCACCGTATACACGCAGATTTCCTCCCGAAAACTCTTGTCTAAGCGTGGAATAAAAAGTGAAGACGCAACGCCACTTTTGCGTCTTCTGTTCAGACCGTCGTCATATAAACGTCGCCCCAGTCTAAAACATTAAACTTGTCTTTCTCCGTGAAGTCAAGGAGGTGATGTAGCTGACAAGTTACATGACAGATCTTTGGAGCGGCGAGTCCACTCATATTACATTAAGGATTGTAGAAAAACACATGCAATTAAATAAATACACAACGGTTTAATGCCATACTGTGGAACATTGTAGGCAAAGTACTGAGTGGAATGGCTCCTCAGATCTGATAGAAATGTTTTATGTTGTATGGTGGAATATTCCAGGTAAAGTAGCTTCTCCATTGTTACAAACATTAGTGGCGAACCCTCCAACAGAAAACCAAAGACACCATTGCCGCTAAACTCATTCAAACAATGTCCCATGTCACATCTTGGCTGCAGGAGTGCCGTCTACAGCTAAACTTTTCTAAAACTGGTGATATTTATTGGCCTACAGAGTATCACCTGACCCCGATATACATGTTAATGGAGAAAAAAATACAAATTGTCAGCCAATATAAATATCTTGACTGACAATTTAGACTCACAGCTTTCCTTTAAAGCTCATATTGGCAAACTGTGTAAAAAAAATCAAGTTAAATCTCGTAAATTTTCATGCAATTCGAAAGGAAATGTCAACTGGAGCTGCAAAAATGTACCTGCATTCAATGATTCTCAGTCATTTTAACTATTGGCTAACCAGCCTGGGACCGGCTGCTGAGTGCAAAAAAAAAAAAGAAACATTAGAAATCTTATACAAACAAGTGATTAAAGTTATGGATAAAAAAAACCTCGGCACTATCATCACTGCACAATTTAAAAGAATACAGCATTTTAAAGGGATAATGCGTTTTTTTTTTTTATGTTAATCTGTATGGCTTCCTGTTCAACAGTGTCCTGAGATTAACACTGACTTACCCATGACAGCGTGATCTGGTCCTGGTTCTCCTCCGGTAACGTAGCTCGTAAACGTTGTTCCAGTAAGTTCGCGGGGACAATTTAATAAAGCTTGTTTTTCTTCTCAAAACAACATTTGTCCGAAAAGTGATATATTTGCGTCACAAACAGTTGTCCGCTAAAAATTCAGCAGCGTATTTGACATTCACATATTTCCTCTCGATTTGTATCACTGCGCGCATATTAGCTGTATTAGCCTGTTAACTTTTAGCGGATGTGTACGGCGGATGCAGTACGGCGACATCCACCGTAAGCAGATGTTTACAAGTGAACAGGCTAATACAGCTAACGTGGGCGCATTGATACGAATCTAGAGGAAATATGCGAATGCGAAGTACGCTGCTGAATTTTTAGCAACTGTTTGGGACACAAATATATCACTTTTCGGACAAGTGTTGTTTTGAGAAGAAAAACAATGCACCATCCCTTTAAACTGGGCCAGTCTTCACAGATTTGCAGACTTAAAATTGATTTATAAAGTTCTGCATAATTTAGCTGTTGTGATGTCATATTCTTTCTTAAGCTCTATTCGGACGGGATTAGTTTTATGGGGTGACATGGGGTGAAGTAATAATTACCAGGGAATTTAGTCATGTCTGAACGCGCCATGTCCGTAAACATAACGGAGTATGTCTGTGAAATTTGCAGCGAGTTTCACCTTCTGTAAAACGGTTTGGAGGAATGACCATAGGTAATATTAATCCCGTGCGAATGCGACCCTCGGTAAAGATGTATGTCATGTATGTAATATTTCGTCACATCCGTTTAAAGAAATAATTTACCGCAATTTTCAAACATGGAGAGGAGCTTGAAGCGCTTTGTTTTGCCGGCAAACAAAATGATCCGGCTGGTTAGCTCAACTGGTAAGTCATGGACTTTCCCCCTGGGGGTTGTGGGTTCAAATCCCCCCGGGCAATGAGCTAACCAGTGTGGGTCCTTGGGCAAGACCCTTCACGGTACTGCCCCCCGGGCGCCGAAAAAAGATGGCTGCTCACTGCTCCTGAAAAGGATGGGTCAAATGCAGAAGTCAAATTTCTCCCGTGTGTCACTGTGTGTCATTGTGTGTGAGACCAATAAAGGCTTAAGCCTAAGATTAATTAAATAATTAATTAATTATAAAAAATTAATTAAAAAAATGATCTACCGGAACTCTCAAACAAACGCACACATCGACCAATGAAAAAGCCCAAGAGGTATAAATCAGTCATCAGAGGCATGAAACTTCTGCTTGTTTTGGGTCATGTATGCTCTATTAGTCTTGATTATGGGCAATAATTTGCATAGTTCGCTAATATTACACATAGGCTAATCATGACGTGCACAGCAACGAATACGTGACGGCAGAGCATAAACAAACCTCCCATGTCAAATGAATATTACGGACATTTCTTGTCCTGTGTGAATGGGGTCATTTATATTACAGAGGTCCTGTGATAAACCCACATTACTCTACATCCCCCTGGAAAACTAATCCCGTCCGAATAGGGCTTTAATTGTATAGTGAGTGTGTGTATATGTATTTTGTATTATATTGTATATGTATTGTGCGCTCTTTGCCTTTTTACATCATGACCAGGGGGCTACAGATGAAAACTACACATGAAAACTTTTCCTTCTGGCTAATTCTGTCTTTTTTAACCACGTGTAATCATGTGTTTTATGAAATTGCGCTGAACTAAACCTAAACCTAAAAGTAGTTATGGGTTTATAAGTTTTTAAACAATTATTCCTCACTTACCTTATTCTAATTATTCACCATGATGAGCTACTTTTCACAACAAGACCAGAGAGTAGTTTTGCCACCCAAAGCTAGTATATTAACATGCACTTCCTGATTACTGGATGATAAATTCCTTTCTTATTCAGTCCGGACAGTACGTAGCTGACTTATTCTGACCACAGGAGCTGCTTATACAACACAATCTGTACTGGGGCAAGACAATTTTAGCTCAGTACATGGGGGAAATCAGGTACGGGGTCTTTAAGGTACACTTTACTGTCCCCGTAAGGAAATTCGTCTTCTATATTTGGCCCATCGTCAGATTCTTTTGGCCCGTTGATAGTTATTCTTGCAAAGAACAAAGAATGTTTTATTTAGATCATGCATAATTTCAGTGGGTAAACACACTCCTAACACTGTTTGAACCATTTCTTAGAGAGGGTCATTTCTCTGTGATTAGTTTGTTGTTAAAAGGAGTTCTCACTTTGGATTCTGTGTGAAGTTGTCCAGGTAGAATCCATGGTAAAGGGAGAAATTCAATTTGTCAGCTGGACAAAGTTTATTTGGTTGAGAATGAAATTACTCTGAAACTATCACAGCTCTTTGTTTTCAGTTTCTGTCTGGGCTCTTGTTTAGCATACCCATTCAGTACCATAAGAATCCTTCCTTGAACAGGAATGGAGGGGTCAGACACAATTTGTCTCCCATATATAATTCCATTCTCAAACCTAAATCAAAACAAACAAAGAAAACAATAGGACTAGCCAGGTCAGGTCCAGAGGTGTGAAAACACCCATTATGGTACTGAATGGGTATGCTAAACAAGAGCCCAGACAGAAACTGAAAA
The DNA here is from genome assembly GCA_036785185.1 of Paratrypauchen microcephalus. NCBI lineage: Eukaryota > Metazoa > Chordata > Actinopteri > Gobiiformes > Gobiidae > Paratrypauchen > Paratrypauchen microcephalus. The sequence goes on from JAVJIX010000359.1 coordinate 158,525, forward strand.
CAAAGAGCTGTGATAGTTTCGTAGTAATTTCATTCTAGTTAGCTCCTCCCTGCAGCTAGTTATAAGCAGTGTCCACCAGCACTCTAACCAGAACTGATGAAGTAGTTTGGATGAGCTGCGAAAGGTCTTCAACCAAATAAACTTTGTCCAGTTGACAAATTTCTCCCTTTATCCAGGGATGAAAGAGTTCCATTTTTTAGCGGATCTGTGCTTTTTTTTCAGCTGCGGGGTTTTTTTGTTTTTGTTTTTTTTACATCTGTGCAAATTCGTTGAGAAAGATTTTGGGTTTATATATGTGTATAATTGTGTTTAGGGTCACCAACCGTCCCTTGAAAAACAGAATCGTCCCGTATTCAGAACAAAAGTACGTGTATCTCGTATTAAACTTTGTATTATAAACTGCGGGCCGTGTGAGCCCGTATCTGGAGCCGCGGACCGAGCGAGTGAGCGCAGCTCTCGCAACAGCCTGTACCATTGCGTGTACACAGGTTAAACATTATAAAACATCCTATACCTCATCCTACCTGCCCGTGCCTCACTTTAGCGAGCATAAGCTCCTCCTCAATGCCTCTGATTAGACGAAGTGCAAAGCAAAAACAAATCCAATATATACTACTAGTAGGCCTACCTGTTAATAAAATGTGGTTTTTTTTGTACTTTTATGTACAGTTTTACTTTATTGCTGGGGGGGGGGGGGGTGCGCCGTGACTTTCCGCTTTTTTCATGATTGGCCACTTTCATCCCTGCTTTATCAAACATTGGATTCTGTCGTAAATAGTAAAAGAGACAAGTCTTTTGAACAGCTCTTTGAGATCAGCTGATCCAGAAGATTCGGATCTCATTAAAAAGCTGAAACACACACATTTTTGGACTCGATCTACTTCCGTGATAAAAGTGGCTAAATCTCATTTATATTGATAAGATGAACTGAAAATCAATTGATAACTGCTGGTTAACTAATATATTCAAGATATTTAATGATATTATTTTACATCAAAATCGCATCTGTTTATACAATAGATTTAGGCATTTTTGCTTAAAAATTATATTTATATTTTGAAAATATTTAACTTGCACTTCTTTTTCCGTCAAGAAATAAACAAGAAATATCTTGAGACATCAGGTGCACACAATTTCGGGGCATCTCTCTTATGTGAAATCAAAAAATATTGTATGTTAAAACTGTAGACATTAAAATGAATGTATGTGAATGTACAGATAGACTTTCAGATAGAACTGTTGCTTGTAGACACACTGTACCTTCTGATAAACTACAGTTTTTGCCTTATTTTGCATAAATTTCCTATTTTGACCCAATACTATATCTTGGAAACTATAGCCAATCAGCACTTTTGACTTACTTTTTCTTTATTAGTGACCTAAACCAAGAAAAATTTCATTACTTTTGCTTGTAGACCAGTGAAATCCCATCACTAATATTTTTGGGTTGATGTGGGAAATCAGAAGAGAAAATGATGTAGATGTAGTTTAGGTAGTTTGAACAAGATAAGATTTAATACTTACAACATTACTGGTTCGTTTTTCACCTTAAATTCAATTCAATTCAAGTAGGGTGACCAGATTGTCAAAATCAAAAACTGGGTGGCTGGTAATAATAAAATTGAGAAACGAGTGCATAATTAAGGAAAACTATTCTACACTTGGCCCAATCGTGACTAAGGTGAGGCAGTATAGTCACATTTTCTTTGTGTTTTGGTCATTTTTAAGCAGCTTTACTGTTGGCAGGGATCAGACTGGTCAAAAAATAGGGACACCAGGGACATTTCTTGTATAAAACTGGGACAAATCAGTGGTTTTGGAGAAATCTGCTGGGACAGGGGACACAGGGCTCAAAACTGGGACTGTCCACGGTGAACAGGGACATGTGGTGACCCTAAACTAAAGTGAAAACGACCCAATTCTTTTTATCTTTTTAAATAACAATAAAAAAACGTCGCTTCAGTCCAGTCCAGTTTCATGCGTATGTCTGAGAAAGGAGTCCACGTCTGTTGAAAATAAGAACACAAACGCAATTTGAAATGAAATAATGAACACAACAAAAAGAAAAAAGTCCTCTCACAGGTGAAGGTGACATGTATTCAAACCCACACTGTTTTCACACTGACCCTGTGAACCTTCTGGAACAGTTGCGTTGCAGTAAACAGCGCGATAACAAAGCGTGCAATGTTCCATACTGCCATTCTGAGTCATCACGAGGGATCTATGCCCATCTTTGTCGGCGGACCGTGTACGGCGAGGGCACGTACGCCGGGTTTGTGAGAGAAGAAAAGGCTCCAGCTCCTGAACGCTGTTTTCTATGGCCTCAGAATGTCGTGAATGAGGGCGAAGAATGTAGAGCCGCTCTCCCACACAGCACAGGGAGAAGCGACAGACGTTTGTGTACGATACCATGTTTAGAGGCCATTTTGGAAGGTCTTCTGATTTATTTATTTTTTTATCTGAAAGGAATAGGAACGTTTTTACAATCTGAACCTTATTTCGGTAATAAAACAACATAATTTACTCACCCATTGTACTTTGGTGGAGCATTTCCGGAGATTTTGTAGTTTAGCGATATCCGTTTAATGTGAGTGCTCGGGGCACAGCGTTGCAATCACCAAATGACACAAACTTTAGCACTTTTCAGCTGACAAAAGACCTTTAATCTGGCCCTCGGCTGATTTTCTATCAAAATATTTTAATTATATTTTAATTTTCTATTAAAATATTGGTAATTTTCTGCGCCTCTTTTCTGTGCAGTTTAGCATAGCAGCGTTTCCAGCGCCTCTGTACGTGGCCCCTCCCACCAGAGCAGCACAAATGAAGACTAAAGGATGACTAAATTCTCTGAAATGCATACAAATTAATGTTAAAGGTCCCATGGCATGAAATTTTCACTTTCTGAGGTTTTTGAACGTTAATGTGAGCTCCCCTACCCTGTTTAGGGGCCCCCCCCATGGTTAAAAGTTGCGAAATGTCTAAACTGAGCATTTGCGATCCTTTTCTGCGCTCAAATCTGAGCTCAAACAGGCGAGTTTGAACAAGGCACCTGATTGACGTCAGATCAAAAAAAGAAATGCAAATGCAGTTCCACCCCCGTCTGTCTGAACTCAGCGTCTCTGTAAATCACGCCCAGAGAGTTTGGACTGCGAATGCGCTAGGCAATGCAAAATGCGTTTTTTTATTTGCCTGGAGGCACGTCCGAGTGTTTCTAGGCTCGGAAGTCCTTTATCTGAGCCTCTGGACCTTTGAACAGCAGTGGTTTAATTTTATTTTATGTGGAAATGTGTTTATTTTTCAATGGAACGCTTCAAATCTCTCCCCCGTGCAAAAACAAGGAAATGGATCAGCTGTCGGCTCTGAGCTCTGAGCGGAGTTTGGCCACGCCCCCACCCTCTGCTATTGGCCATCTCTTTTCTCCTCATTTGCATTCAAGCAACAACGCCCAGAATAAAGAGTTTGAGAGAGATATTTATGACTCTTTCTCATCTTATCTCTGTTTCTCATGCACTGAGTGTTGATTTTGAAGAAGGATTCATTTACAGTATTAGGGAACCATTAAGGAGCCATATAAAAGCATCAAGAAGTACCATGTCATGGGACCTTTAAAACACTGTGTTGAAATAGCATTTTTCTTAAAGTTTCAGGTTGTTCATAATATTATAATATTTTGTAAAAGAAAGAGTTCATCAAATTTCATTTCTCTTGACAAATATTTGGACTTATTGCTATTTTTGAGGTATACTGTATAAACCACAGGTTTTCTGATCTGGCCCTTTTGGGATCAAAGTAGGTTGGATACGGCCCCAGGACCAAAATGAGTTTGACACCCCGGGCGTACAGTTTCACTGGAGTCCAAAGTGGCCTGTAATACGACATCCATCCATGTTTTCATTGGATGACGAGGACAGTGCATAAAGAAAGAAAGAAAGAAAGAAAGAAAAAAGAAAGAAAGCTATGCCTTTATTAGTCCCACAGTGGGGAAATTCCAGTTCTGCATTTGACCCATCCTGTTATTTTTAGCAGTGGGCAGCACATTACTGCGCCCAGGGACCATCTCCATGATCTTCTTGCATAAATTGCAACAAAATTACAACTAAAAGGCGACAAAGACAGACTTAGACAAACTTTATTGATCCACAAGGGAAATTATTTGTGTACAATAGCTCACTCATCAAATATAATATATCACAGAGGGTAGCAAAAAATAGATGGAATATCAAAGAGCAAGAGACCGGTCAAATGAGACATAATTATAAAAATAAAAAAGAATAATAAATGTATATCCTCCTGAGACCTGGCAAATTCATTTGTGTCCTTTATCGTGGACACTGAGTTAACCAGTGTTTTGCACTATGCACGGTGGCTGAGTGGCTAGTACTCATGCTTCACAGCAAGAAGGTTCCGGGTTTGATCCCGTGATTGCCCGAGCCTTTCTGTGTGGAGTTTGCATGTTCTCCCCGTGTCTGGGTGGGTTTCCTCCGGGCACTCTGGTTTCCCCCATCAACCCAAAACATGCTCCAGGTAAAATCCTCCAGCTTAGGTCCTGACCAAGCCTAAGCAACAAGATCATGGAGATGGGTCCTCGGGCGCCTGAAAGACGAGCTGCCCACTGCTCCTGAAGGATGGGTCAAATGCAGAGAAATAATTTCCCTACGGGGATGAATAAAGCATGTCTTCTTCTTCTTCTTCTTCTTCTTCTTCTTCTTCTTCTAAATGCATAAATAAATAAGGAATTAAAAGGGAGTCTAAAAACGTTTTGAGGCAACTGTAGAAGCTTGTCAGAGAAGTTTTTTTTTTTTTTAGGTTGTTCTTCACTTGGATTCAACAATATTACAGTCCATTATAATAAAAATAATACATAGCATTTATATAGCGCCTTTCATGACACCCAAAGCGCTTTACAGTTCATTGTTCATTCACTCCACACTTGGTGGTGGTAAGCTACTTTATGTAGCCACAGCTGCCCTGGGGCAGACTGACGGAAGCGAGGCTGCCAATCTGCGCCATCGGCCCCTCCGACCACCTCCAACACTCACGCACACTCCACTTTCATACTAGGCAATGTGGGTGAAGTGTCTTGCCTAAGGACACAGCGACAGTTTTTGTGACTGGCGCCCCCTGTGGCACCTGGAATTCCCAGTGTCTCCCATCCAAGTACTAACCAGGCCCTGCCTCGCTGAGCTTCTGAGATCTGACGGGATCAGGCTTTGACAAGCAGGTATGGCCACATTACAGAGGACATTATGAATAAAAATGAAATTAACAAAATGTAAATGCTAAGGTGTTCATTTACTTCCAAATAGAAAATCACAAATAAATAAATATTTTTTTTTTTTCTTCAGGTCCCAGTAAGTAAATTAAGTATAAATCAGAATAAAATAGAAAAATAAGTAATAAAATATAAAATACAATAGGGAGTATTATCTGTTAAACATGTTTCAACACATGTCAAAGATGTCGAACAGAAAACATAAGGCCAAAGGTGGATGGGAAAAGGCTAAAGACAAAAAAGCAAAGTCACTTCAATGAAGTGATTTAGGTATTTTTGTTAATAAACAATCAGAATAGTTAATCTTTGTTTTTGTTTTTTTTATTATTTCATGACTGATTTATTGAAATTATTCATTATTTACTTCTTATATTATCAAAAAACCCTCCCATGGTAGGCCTATATGTAGGGATTTTTATTTTATTTTATTTATTTATTTTATTTTATATTTATATATATATTTTTAATTTATATTTATATTTATTTATATTATTTAATTTTATATTTATTTTATATTTCCAGGGCGTTTTTTTGGTCCCAGTCCGTACCCTTCTGGTACATACAGAATGAAACTCTTTTCTGGTTTCTCCATGGAGATTGCTTTTGTCTGGAATGTTCCACAGTATGGCATTAAACCTTTCTATCTTCATGGAGACCAAACCAGACCAAGCTACAGGTCAGATCTGTGGAGAGGCGACCCCGCTCACAGTCAGAATATTCTATTTTCTGTATTTCCCCTGTTTTTCTAGGGTTTTTTTTGTGCTAGAAAACCACTTGTAATTGAATTAATGTAAGTTAGACCTGTTTAATGTCACACTGTGGAACATTCCAGGCAGAAAAGTGACACAAAAGGTTCCATAGTGCACCTTTAAGAGAAATATACATACACATAGACTTTTATTTATTTATTGTATTGGATTTTTTCTGTCGTCGCAAAAGTGTAGCTGCCATTCTTCGCCTTCATCATCTCATTTCCTCAAGTCTGGAACATCTACTGCACGTCTCCATGACAACCACATGCTTTCTTACTCCTCTGAGATTTTAGCTGCCACGTCGGAAAAAAAAAAGAAAAAACGGCAACATTTACACCACTTATCCTCGCACAATAAACCTGCCTTTGTTACAGGGATTTAAGCTCTTCCCTTTCCAAAAATCAAATCAGACTCGGACAGACTGTAGAAGGAACGCCGGCGAATCCGCGGTAGACTTCTCGACGCTTGATAAAACACGTCAACAAACATCTTCTCGAGAAATCAGCTACAGAAGATTTGAAGTTTTGTCATAAGGGGGGATAGAACATTTCAAATTTGCTTTCTTCTCCATAAAGCAACTCCGAAAATTAATTGCATGAGACGGGCAACAATGGAAAAGCCGACCGCTGAGATCCGGGTTCAATTTTCTAGCAATAAATTTGAGAGAGTCGAAGTATCATTTTAGCAAGGCTGCAAAAATAATACGATTGGAAATGGAGTTCTTTCAAATTGGACCAGAAACCCAGCCAATTCTGGTCCAGATAAGTTTGTACGAAGCTGCTGCCAATGTATCCATATCGTACATTAAACATGGCGTTCAATATATCTGCATTATTTAAACCGGCGCCTGCAGGAAAATAGAGCGGTCGACCCAAACCGCATTTTAATAACAATATTAAAGGAGTAAATCCGGCGTAAAAGTGCATTTGCATAGCATTACCACGGCGACCTTGGGGAGATGTGTTACGCAGCTGCGGAACAACTTTGGCCGTGACTTTTGTGGACCGTCAAATAAACATCGAGCGGCGAGAATATGGGGTGTAATACAGTTAAAGACGCAATACGGAACTTTTATGGTAGAAGGGAAAACGACTTAGACCGGGGGTGCTCAACCTTTTTTAACCGAGATCTACTTTTGAGGATGATGGTGTGTCAAGATCTACCAAGGGAAGGTGGGGGAGTTGTTTTAGTCCTGGTTAAGTCCTGGTTTAGTCCTGTTTAAGTCCTGGTTTAGTCCTGTTTAAGTCCTGGTTTAGTCCTGTTTTAGTCCTGGTTCAGTCCTGGTTTAGTCCTGTTTAAGTCCTGGTTTAGTCCTGGTTTAGTTCCGTTTTAGTCCTGGTTTAGTTCTGTTTAAATCCTGTTTTAGTCCTGGTTTAGTCCTGTTTAAGTCCTGGTTTAGCCCTGGTTTAGTTCTGTTTTAGTCCTGGTTTAGTCCTGGTTTAGTTCTGTTTTAGTCCTGTTTTAGTCCTGGTTTAGTCCTGGTTTAGTTCTGTTTTAGTCCTGGTTTAGTCCTGGTTTAGTCCTGCTTTACTTCTGTTTTAGTCCTGGTTTAATCCTGGTTTATTCCTGGTTTAGTCCTGTTTAAGTCCTGGTTTAGTCCTGGTTTAGTCCTGTTTAAGTCCTGGTTTAGTCCTGGTTTAGTCCTGGTTTAGATATGTTTCAGTCCTGGTTTAATCCTGGTTTAGTCCTGGTTTAGTTCTGGTTTAAGTCCTGGTTAAGTCCTGTTTTAGTCCTGGTTTAGTTATGTTTTAGTCCTGGTTTAATCCTGGTTTAGTCCTGGTTTAGTCCTGGGCACCCCTGACTTAGACAAACTTTATTGATCCACAAGATAATTTGTTTTGGGTTCAGCAGCTCACTCATCAAATATAATATATAACATATAACAAAGGGTAAAAAGGAAAGAAAGGAAAAGAAGTAGATGGAAATGAGGAAATAATATAGATGGAAAAGCAACCAAAGACCAAAAGACGAGTGTCAGATGAGACATAATTATATACATAAAATAATGATAGTAAATATATATGTACAAATCAGATTTAAATAGAAAAGTAGTAGTCAAATATAAAAATACAATATCAAATAAAATGTACTAATAAAGGTGCAATACACAACTTTTCTGGTAGAAGGGAACATCATTTGGGATTTAATAGAGTTAAAGACATAATATGGAACTTTTCTGGTAGGAGGGAAAACAATAAGAAAGTTCCAATACAGAACTTTTTTAGTAGAAGGGAAAGCAATAAGAGATGTAATAAAGACGCAATACAGAACTTTTCTGGTAGAAGGGGAAATAAAGAGACGTAATAAAGGTGCAATATGTAACTTTTTTCTGATAGAAGGGAAACAATATGGGATTTAATAGAAGTAAAGGCGCAATACGCGCAAAAATTTAGTCTTGGTTCATTCCTGGTTTAGTTCTGTTTTAGTCCTATTTTAGTCCTGGTTTAGTCCTGGTTTAGTCCTGTTTAAGTCCTGGTTTAGTCCTGGTTTAGCCCTGGTTTAGTCCTGTTTAAGTCCTGATTTAGTCCTGGTTTAGCCCTGGTTTAGTCCTGGTTTAGCCCTGGTTTAGTCCTGGTTTAGTCCTGTTTAAATCCTGGTTTAGTCCTGTTTAAGTCCTGATTTAATCCTGGTTTAGCCCTGGTTTAGTCCTGTTTATGTCCTGGTTTAGTCCTGGTTTACCCCTGGTTTAGTCCTGTTTAAGTCCTGATTTAATCCTGATTTACCCCGGTTTAGTCCTGGTTTAGTCCTGTTTAAGTCCTGGTTTAGCCCTGGTTTAGTCCTGGTTTAGTCCTGTTTAAGTCCTGATTTAGTCCTGGTTTAGTCCTGGTTCAGTCCTGTTTAAGTTCTGGTTTAGCCCTGGTTTAGTCCTGTTTAAGTCCTGGTTTAGTCCTGTTTAAGTCCTGATTTAATCCTGATTTAGTCCTGGTTCAGTCCTGTTTAAGTTCTGGTTTAGTCCTGTTTAAATCCTGGTTTAGTCCTGGTTTAAGTCCTGCTTAAGTCCTGGTTTAGTCCTGGTTTAATCCTGGTTTAATCCTGGTTTAGTAACTTTTTCTGATAGAAGGGAAACAATATGGGATTTAATAGAAGTAAAGGCGCAATACGGAACTTTTCTAGTAGAAGCGAAAACAGTATAAAATGTAATAGACACAATACATGTAAAGACACAATATGGAAAGGAAAATAATATGAGATTTAATAGAGTTAAAGATGCAATACGGATTTTTTCTGGTAAAAGCGAAAACAATATGGGATGTAATAGAAGTAAAGGTGCAATATGGAACTTTTCTGGTACAAGGGAAAATAATATGAGATAGAATAAAGACGCAATAAAGAACTTTTCTAGTAGAAGGGAAAACAATATGGGATTTAATAGAGGTAAAGGCGCAAGATGGAACTTTTATGGTAGAAGGGCAAACACCTGCTACTGTTGTATGAAAAAGTCTGGGCACCCCTCTGAGGTTCCATAATGATTCACTCTATCTTCACAGAAAATGATCACAGTGGCATGTCGTTCATTTTCCCGTAAAAGTCGAGGACTGGGCGGTTTTCTAGACACAGATTTAAATGTAGTAATATTTATTTGTATGAAATGAAATCAAATGTGTAAAATAGACAAAAATGTGGGCACCCTTGTCATTTTGTTGCTTTGAATACCTGTAACTAATCAACACAGAGGAACTGGAACACAAAATGGGTTTGATGAGCTCATTAAGCCTTGAACTTCATGGACAGGAGCATCCAATCATGACAAAAGGGATTTAAGGCGTCCAAATGCAAGTTGTTCTTCTCTTTGACTAAAAATCACCTGTATTGTCAATTTAATTCAATACAAAATAGTATAGTATTTAGTCCTGGTTTAGTCCTGTTTTAGTCCTGGTTTAGTCCTGGTTTAGTCCCGTTTTATTCCAGTTTTAGTTCTAGGTGTTTAACCGGGTTTAACCAGGACCGGGCGGCTAGCCGCTAGCTAGCTAGTGTTTAGTCCCGGTTTTAGTTCTAGTTTAGTCCTGGTTTAGTCCCGGGTTTAGCCCTGGTTTAGCCTTGGTTTAGTCCTGTACACACACGTACACACAAGCCGCTGCTTTCACCTAATATCTCCATTTGATGCAGAAATAATATGATAATATGACTCACCCCGTGTTGCCGTGTTGTCGGGCGTGTATACAGTAATCCCTCGTTTATTGTGGGGGTTAGGTTCATGAAATAACCCGCAATAAGAGAAATCCGCGAAGTAGGACAACTTTATATTTTATCAATCAATCAATCAAACAATATTTATAAGGCGCTTTTCATACAAAATTGTAACACAAAGCGCCTATATTGACATGTCCAATTATGGAGATGTAGCTCCGAGCTGATCTGGACTTGTTCACTAACATATATACATATATATTTACAATTATTCTACATGTTTTAAGGCTGTAAATGCCTCACTACACACATTATACACTTCTCTCAAACTGAAATTAACATTTTCTCATATTTGTCTCTAGTTTAAACACTCAAACTTTCATAGATTTTCAACAAAATGTATTAATAGTGACGCGTGGGGGGGAGACAAGGCCCCGGAAGCACAGCCAGATTTTTGTTGAAAATCTATAAAGTTTGAGTGTTTAAACTAGAGACAAATGTGAGAAAATGCAGCGCGAGGCCGCGCGTACACCGGGGCTGCGAGCACGAGATAGAACTGCGGCGCCCGGACCGCGTGCTCTCAACCCGAGCCACAAACCGAACACGCACAAACGAACGCAAAAGCCGCACGGAGTGATTTAATCCTGGTTCAGACCTGGTCTAGTCCCGGTTTAGTCCAGGTCTAGACCTGGTCCAGTCCTGGTTTAGTCCAGGGCCAGTCCAGGTTTAGACCTAGTTTAGACCTGGTCTAGACCTGGTTTAGTTCTGGTCTAGACCTGGTTTAGTCCACGTTTAGTCCTGGTCTAGTCTCTTAGCCAATCAGGACGCAGAACACATTGTTACACTATAAAAAAAAATGTTACACTATAAAAAAAATGAAAAAAAAAAAAAAATGAAAAAAAAAAAAAAAAATCCGCGAAACAGCGAGGCCGCGAACAGTGAACCGCGATAGAGCGAGGGTTCACTGTACGCGTATCGTGTATATCCACGGTCTTTCGGAGCTAAATCGCACTGTTTACACGAGCTCCGGAGAAACGGATGTGTCCCGAACCTGTCCCGAACGTCTCTCGAACGTGTCATGTGTCCAAGTAGAAGTTAAAAGTCCATTTTCATGTCCTTATTGTCTCGCAGTGCAGCTTACATATTCACGAGCTCCTCACAGCTGATAGGGGAACAGGGGAAACCCCTTTGGCGCTTCTCGCAACGGGATTGGTGGGCGCAAGCGTGTCAAAATATGTTGATTTATACACACCAAGCCAATTTGAAATTTTAAAAAAAATGTTTTTAACACTATCACTAATGCGGTTATCTGAAACATGGAGAGGCTTCTTCATGATCTCAACTAACACATTCTGGGGAAAAAAACGAAAATCACAAATATACAAATATCTCTCTTTCACCAATCCTGACACGTGGCCCATTTTAGCGTGGTTGGACACATTTGTTCAGCATTATGGTTTAGGGGAAGGCTACAAAAAGCTCTCTCAAAGATTTCAGCCGTCAGCCTCCACTGTGAGGAACATCGAGAGGAAATGGAAGCCCACAGGCACAGTTCTTGTTAAGGCCGGAAGTGGCAGGCCAAGAAAAATAACAGAGGCAAAGACGAAGGATGATCAGAACGCTCAAAAACAACCCACAGACGACCTCCAAAGACCCGCGAGGTCAACTTCTGCAGATGGAGTCACTGTGCGTAGGTCAACAATACAGCACAATTTGCACAAAGAAAGTCTGTACGGGAGAGTGATGCGGAAGAAGCCTTTTTTTCGCAGAACTCTAAACCAGACCAAGTTACAGGTCAGATCTGTGGAGAGATGACCCCGCTCACAGTCAGAATAGATTTTTTTCCAGTCGAATAAACGTAAGGTAGAGCTGTTTACCATTCCAGACATCAATGCCAAGACATCTCCATAGAAACAAGCAGGTGATGGACCTCCAACTGAAAAGTTTTGGTATAAACCAGGACTAAACCACTCAACTAAAGGTTCAAACCAAAGCCAAATAAGGACAAATGTGAATATAACCAATACTGCATGTTAAAAGTTAAAGTTTAAACCTCAAATGAGTGTATTTTCAAGTTTAACTGCATATCCAACCCCACATTAAAGCTTCATTTTTGTATAACGAGTCTGTATCTTAAACAGGGACCCGGCCCAACTGCTTTTAGTCGGGTTTTTCTCTGCACTTTATCCCCAATGGGACAAATTAAAGAAATCCGAAAGGTCAAACAAGTCACAAACTCCCAAATATATGCTCAAAGCTACTTCCCCTCTCCCTGTTTCTCACTGCAGCACAAACCGGAACATGAACTCGGACTAAAGATTTGGTGTATACAGAGGAGCGATAATGAATGTCAAAATGAACCGACCAAAGCACAGCCAAAGGGGAGATTTGAAAGGAGATTTAAATGTACATTTTTTTACTCTGTGATTTCTATATTTGTTTTTTCTTTAGATAAATTGCTGCTTGTGTCCTGGCCTAATTTACTTGTAAAATTCATCTTATTTGGTCATTTGTCAAAAACTACCTAAAAATATTAAGACTGGGAACATTTTTTAAACATTTCTGCTTTTTTGACTGAAGGAAATCCTTGTTTACTGTATTGATGTTGATATTTCATCTTATTTGGTCATTTGTCAAGCTATGAAAACAAAACAAAAAGATCTGTTGAGAAAAATTTTAAACAATTTCTGCTTTTTTGATGTAAGGAAATTATTTTTTATTGCATTAATGTTGGTATTTCGTCTTATTTGGTAATTTGTCAAGCTTGTCAAAAACTGCCTAAAAATATTAAGAATGAGATTTTTTTTAAAAACATTTCTGCTTTTTTTCACTGAAGGAAATAATTATTTACTGTATTGATGTTGGTAGTTCGTCTTATTTGGTAATTTTTCAATCTGTGAAAACAAAAAAACTACCTAAAAATATTAAGATTGAGAACATTTTTAAACATTTCTGCTTTTATGACTGAAGGAAATAACTGTTTACTGTACTGATGTTTATATTTCATTTTATTTGGTCATTTGTCAAGCTATGAAAACAAAAAAAAAAAGATCTAAAAATATTAAAATTGAGAAATTTTTAAAAAACATTTCTGCTTTTTTGACTGAAGGAAATCATTGTTTACTGTATTGATGTTGATAATTCCTCTTATTTGGTCATTTGTCAAGCTATGTAACCAAAAATACTACTGAAAAATATTAAGATTGAGGAAATTTTTTTAAACATTTCTGCTTTTTTGACTGAAGGAAATCATTGTTTACTAAATTGATGTTGAAATGGAAGGGCATCTGGCATTAAAATCCAAAGAACAACCTTAAGAGAACAAATACTCTAACCTCGACCATACTATGAACATTCAGGTAAAGCAGTCAACATTCCCTGGGTGTGTGAAGCTAACTGAAGGCACTACGCTGTCTGAAGATCAGTTAGACTTTAATCTGAGCTTTGTTTTAACACAATGTGACCAGAAAAAAAATCCGTAAATTGGAACTACAACAGGTGAGATGATTTGTGCTGTTAAAGAAGTCTCTCCAATATTTTATTTTATTTTTGTATTTATTAATTTTATTTTTATTTATTTATTTATTCATTTAATTTAATTTAATTTAATATATTTATTTATTTCATTTCATTTATTTATTTTAATTTTATTTTTTGGTGAAAATCAAACTCCAAACAACACCACGACCTCTTGTATTGATGACTGGCTCCAGAAAATGTGCCGTTTAAAGGAAAGGTAACGTTTTTTACAATTTGAGCCTTATTTCGGTAATAAAACAAGTTGTTTTACTCACCCATAGCACTTTGGTGTCATATGGAGCACTTCCGGAGATGTTTTAGATTAGCGTTAGGCTAACGCCATTAGCCATAGCTCGGGGCATTCCCCGAGCATGTAATATGCCCCGTGCGGGCTCCAAATAACACAAACTTTAGCACTTTTCAAATCATAGAAGCTCGATGTCTTTAGTCTACGATTTTGTTTGAAGCAAAAGTGGCCTGTAATCCAAGATTTATCCATAATTTACAGCTTTGCGTTCCATGTTTGGGTCCCGGGAGCTGAGAGTACACTCCGCACATGTGCACTGGCGTCCACATCTACTCAAAACTATGGCTAAATCTCGGATTACAGGCCACTTTTGACCAAACGAAATCGTAGACTAAAGACATCGAGCTTCTATGATTTGAAAAGTGCTAAAGTTTGTGTTATTTGGAGCCCGCACGGGGCATATTACATGCTCGGGGAATGCCCCGAGCTATGGCTATAAGTCGCGCTAGGCTAACGGCGTTAGCCTAACGCTACTCGAAAACATCTCCGGAAATGCTCCATATGACACCAAAGTGCTATGGGTGAGTAAAACAACTTGTTTTATTACCGAAATAAGGCTCAAATTGTAAAAAAAAACATTACTTTTCCTTTAAATCCGTTTTTTTTTTTTTTTTTTGACTATCTTCAGACTATCTTAAACCGTTCTTGGCAGTGTTTGCAAATGCGTCGCGTCTCCATGGTAACTGCTGAACATTCCCCCCTTAGAGATACACGTCGAAAGGTATCGATAACATTTCCATGGAGACAAGCAGATGACCTCCACCAGAAAAGTTCCACAGTGCGTCTTAAACTGATAGCTGCGTAAGTTCTTCCATGAAGTACAAGAGAACATCCTTCTTCTCCTTCTATAGCGAGACCGGGGCTACAGAGGTCTGATGTTCCATATTCATGTCGGGTTTCTATTGACGGGGCGTGTTCTGATAAGCAATGCTGAGTTGCACAGATAGTACGTTAGCTGGATCACACGAATGCTAATACATCAGATACCGATGCAAATGTGGGCCCCAGTCATTTTGGAGCTGGAGTGGATTATTTATTCACTTTTACGCAACTTATTTCAAGTTCCAGCCACTTGCTTTTATTTTCAGCACTATTTCCCTGTCTTCGCTAAGATACTTCAGGTATAATTAATAGTTCAGTGCTTTTAAGGGTCCAATTACTGTCTGATTTTAGGTTAAAAATAACAAATAATAAATATAGCTTTGTATCCTTGAATACACTTGGCAGTTTGTGTTGTAATACATAAAGATGTAACTGCAATGTAACTTTTAATAACAATAAAAATGCTGCTTTACACTTGTACAGACGCTCCTCGATTTACGAACATTCGGAGTTACAAACAGGGTCGAAATTTTTCTTTAAAAAGTTAAATGTTTGGGCAAAAGCGAGTTTTGTATTTAGCGCCTATTCCGACTTCCGGGTACAGTACGTAGTGCGTATTTCCGCCGCTGACGCACAGGCAGGGCGCTGCGCAGCATCCTCCAAGCGTCACGCCCACTCAGTAGAAGTGTTCAGAAGTTCAACTGAGTGGGCGTACTACGGTGTTACTACGGTGCGGTGTTATGAACTTTGTTGTTTTTCTTGCATGCGTACAGTAATCCAATATGGTTGGTGAAAAGCGAAAAGCTTCTAGTGAAGCTTCTGTGAAAAAGCGGCAAGCCATCTCATTTGAAAAGAAGGTGGTGATAATAAAGAAACTTGATGCTGGTGAGAAGATGGTGAATGTGGCACACGCGTACAACGTGAACCGTTCGACAATTGGTACGATATATAAACAAAAGGACCGCATTATGGAGCATGTGAAAAGTGCAGCGGGTATGCAACCCACCATCATAAGCAAGAAGAGAGGGAAACTCATGGAAGAGATGGAGAAACTTCTTGGTATTTGGCTCGAAAATCAGCGGCAGCGGCGTGTTCCTTTGAGCCTTATGCTGATCAGTGAGAAGGCCATATCGCTTTTTAATTACCTTAAGGCTAAGGCAGGAGAAAGTGCTGCGGAAGAAACCTTTTCTGCCAGCCATGGCTGGTTTGCACGTTTTAAGAAGAGGGCAAATCTTTCCCCAAGAGCTCAAGGAAAATAGGAGGTAAATACACACACACACAGTCTCACACATACATTCACACACACGCGCTCTCTCTCTCTCTCTCAGCTGACTGCGTTTGCCTCTGTGTCCCTCTCTTCTTTTTATCTCATCAGTTTTCCATATTTTTAAAAAGCATATTAGTATTATTTAGTGTTATTTATTAGTGTTATTGTGTTATTAGTGATATTAGTGTTATTTAAATGCAGTACAAATCCATATAGATAACTTATACAAGCCTTAAACATATAATAACGAATTACGAACAAATTCAACTAACGAACGGGCGTCCGGAACGTAACTCGTTCATAAGTTGAGGAGTGTCTGTAATTGTAATTGTAAGTGTACATGTAAAGCTTACCTACAGCCATTATTTATTTTACAGAAAAGGGCTTTGAGAATCATCACCAACAGTCGTTATAGAAAGTGAAAGAACCCACTTTTTGTTAAACTTAAAGTGTTGAAAATGTGTCATTTTGTTGAGTTAAGTCTCCTCAAAGTCATTTATAAAGCAAAGTGTGGAGTGTTACCTGTAAATATTCAGTCTGTTTGAGATGAGAACAAGAACTACAATTTAAAAGGAACCTACATGTTTAAAAACCCCAGATTCAGAACCGAGATTATGGAGAGAAGTGTCGGAGTTCATTTATGAAAAGTCAAAGAATCAAGTACAATAATGACATTTAAAAATACATAAAATCCAGTGTAATGTGTATGTATGAAAAAGAAAACTAAGTTGTTGCGCATAAAAATGAAGATTTCTGTTTACAATTGATTAATAATTGTGATTGAAATGGAATGTATTGATGAAATGTTTTAGCGTCACTATCGGTGTTATTGTCTGGAAAAGTGAAGAGGAGCAGATAACAGAAGATTACTCTTCTTTCTGCTCCTTTCATTCAATTTTTGTATTCTTATCACACTGTTGATGTCTTTTTATACTTTATGAGTGAAATGAACAAGCGGAAAAAAAGAAAGAAGAAAATAATTCGCCCCATTCACTCCAAACGCGGTAGTGATAAGGTAGTATTGTAGCCAAGGTCGTCAGTCCGTGACTCGTCTCCATGGAGATGTTAATGCTTTGGTTTAAATGATCTATTATCTGTCTTTATTTTTATTGCAAAAACATCTTAAGAACTTAACTTATTCACACTCTGAGTGCGGTCGCCTCTCTACCAATCAAACCATTAATTTGGCTTGCAAGTCTCCATGGAGATTCTTAAGTCCATGGCCATACTGTGGGACATTCGAGGCACATCTCCATGGAGACAAGCAGTGACGGAGCCTCTGCCACACAAGTTACACAGTGCACCTTTCAAAGTATTGAGAATAGTCTATTTCTTGGTATCAAAAACGAATGAAATTTTCTGGAAGAAGCTCCTGGGGTTGTCAAAAGTATCCAAAATCAGACACTAATCGATACCAAAATGAGTATAGAAAATAGATACTAATTTTTCGCAGGAATCGATATTAAAAAAGTCACATTCACAGGACAGAAATGAACCTTTCCTGAATAGATTTAGAATGACCTTGAGCTGAGGTTTGCGTCAAGTGGAGGAGTTCAAGTATCTCGGGGTCTTGTTCACGAGTGAGGAGAGGATGGAGCGTGAGATTGACAGGCGGATCGGTGCAGCGTCGACAGTGATGCGGTCGCTGTACCGGACCGTTGTGGTGAAGAGGGAGCTGAGCCGAAAGCTCTTGATTTACCGTCAATCTACATTCCTCCCCTCACCTATGGTCATGAGCTCTGGGTAATGACCAAAAGGATGAGATCACGTATACAAGCGGCCAAAAGGAATTTCCTCCGCAGAGTGGATGGGCGCTCCCTTAGAGATAGGGTGAGGAGCCCAGGCACAAAGGAGGAGCTCAGAGTAGAGCCGCTGCTCCTCCCCGTCGAGAGGAACAGCCGAGGTGGCTCGGGCATCTGTTCCGGACGCCTCCTGGATGCCTCCCTCGGGAAGTGTTCGGGGCATGTCCCAACGGGGAAGACCCAGGACACGCTGGAGGGACTATGTCTCCCTGCTGGCCTGGGAACGCCTTAGGGCCCCCCCCAGAGAAGCTGGAGGAAGTGTCCAGGGTGAAGGAAGCCTGGGAGTCCCTGCTTAGACAGTTGCCCCCACGACCCTGCCCCTGATAAGCAGAAGAAAATGGATGGATGGATGATGTTGAGCTGCATCAGAACAAGTAAGAGCGTATAGTGAAATGCTGAAAATCACATTCTACCGTCTAAAGAAAGTGTGAAGAATCCCTCAGTCGTCCAGGTAGAATCCATGATAAAAGGAGAAATTCAATTTGTCAACTGGACAAAGTTTATTTGGTCGAAAACGTTTCGCAGCTCATCCGAGTTGCGATGAGCTGCGAAATGTTTTCGACCAAATAAACTTTGTCAGAATCAGAATCAGAATCAGAATCATTTATTAATGGCCACACAACAAGTTGGTGGAATTTGTTTCCGGTACAGCAAGAATGCTCACATCTCTTCTGTGTCTATTACAGGACAAAACAAATATACAACACACTTACACAATACGACATACAACAACAGATAAATGACCAGTTATAAGCGGGATTGATTTAGAGTCCGGATGGCAGTGGGAAAGAAACTGTTGGTGAATCTGACAGTTTTGGAAGTGATGGATCTGTAGCGCCTCCCAGAGGGCATGAGTCTGAACAGGTTATTGGCAGGGTGTGTGGGGTCTGAGGTGATTCTATTGGCTCTTTGTGTGATGCGTCTGTGATACAGTGTGTCTATGGAGGGGAGAGTGTGACCAGTGATTTTAGTTGATTTATTTATAATGCGTTGAAGTCCAGTTGACAAATTGAATTTCTCCTTTTACCATCTAAAGAAAGCATGTTTTATTATCATCGTGGTATCGGAATCGGTATTGAGTATCAAATCTATTCCTTCGTATTGATCTCATGTTTAAATATAACTCACTCACACACCACTTTCAAACCGGGCAAGGTTAATGAAGTGTCTAAGGACACAACAGAACAGTCGTCTTCTTTAACAGCTGAGCCACACGGTCGTCTGAGATCTTATTGCTTTGCCTGGAATGTTCCTCAGTGTAGCATTCCGCATAACTATCTAGCATTTATTAGCATTTATTTAATATGGATGCTTTTATTGTGAGCGGGGCTGCCTTTCCACAGATCTGACTGGTGGGGCTGGTGTAGTCATATGTTTGTCTATGAAGAGATGGATTTATTGTGAAACATTCCAGGCAAACCAATCTCCAAACATCTCCATGGAAACAAGCTTCACTAGAGAAAGTTATCCATCCATTACCTACTTCAGTCAGCTGGGATAGGAAGGGCATCTCGCTTTAAAACCAAACTGATCCAATGTTTCTCTGTGGGAACTGATACGAGACGGGAAAACGCTCAGATAACGAGGTTGTTTGGTATTACCGCACATTTGCATAATTGTTTGGATCCACATTTCTCATTTCAGTAAACAATGGGACTTAATAAGATGACATTTATGAATTCAATATAACACAAGGTAAAACTGCCTGTGTAACGCACTGCCAGCAAATTCCCCCAGATCAGGCCTGTTAATGTTGTTTCCACTATTTAGACTACACCGCAGAGCTGGGCGGTATGACCAAAAATTGATATCACGGTATTTTTCTAAATTATATCGGTGTCACTGTATTTTTTTCATGTACTAAGTGGTTCCATGTCTTTGGCGAGGTGGACAGTAACAGCGTTGGTAATATCGTTCCATCGTTTGCTTTTCTTGTCGTAGATGGTCCCCTTAGCAAACGTGTCTTTGAGTGACGTCTGAGTGGCGTTTTGTGTCGCTGCGCCAACTTGAACGTTCCCTGCAGACGTGGAAGAGGATGCAGATCTTAGTTTCGTGCGTTCTTCATATTCCAGGACGTGTTTGTGACGGAGGTGGTGAAGCAGATCGCTCACGTCGCCTCCTATGGCTACGACTTTAGCCCGACGACATTTACAGAATACGGTTGTTTGATCAGCGTCAGATTTTTTAAAGCCGTCGTACTTCCACACAACTGACACGGCTCCTCTTTTCGGTATAAGTTCCTCTGCGTCTGTAACATTTTCTCCGTCCATGTTGTTCACCGCTCGACACACACTGAGCTTCCACCGCTCTCACGCCGCTGCAAAACAGAATAAGAAATCAGAACCAGAATCAGAAAAGACTTTTATTGCCATTGTCAAGTGAACACAATTCACAGACTAGGAACTTGTCTCGGTGATAAGGTGCGAACATAAAACACTAAATAATAATAATAATAATAATAATAATAATAATAATAATAATAATAATAATAATAATAATAATAATAATAATAAGTACAATATAACTATCATATAGTAAGCAAGGTTCAGAGGAACAGTAGTGCAAACATGACTTACCGTATTGGCCCGAATATAAGACGATGTTTTTTGCATTGAAACAACACTGAAAAAGCGGGGGTCGTCTTACATTCGAGGTCTAGCCATTCCAACGCTAGATGGCGCCAGATATCTTTAAAGCGAATGCTGCTAGCGGCAGTGTTGCCAATTTAGCGACTTTGTCGCTATTTTTAGCTACTTTCTGGACCCCCCTAGCGAGAAAATTAGACAAAAGCGACTAGCGACAAATCTAGCGACTTTTTTTGGTGATCAGAGGCTCCAAGATCGCGGGAGGGGGAAAAAATAATTGCGCCGTTTTCTCTCTTTCCCCGTTCAGAGAAAGAGACAGAGAGACACAGGCAGAGAGGGGCGGGGGCGGAGTTGAGAACAGCGCGGACTGTCGCTTCACTCACAGGCAGACAGACACACACAGCAGTCTCTCCTCTTGTTTTATCACAGTAGACTGGTTTATTTACATTTCAAAAACCAGAAGCCATTCATTTACAAATGTGATTGCACTTTAGTTTACATATTTAAATGTTCAGATATTAAGATGTGATAGACAGTTTTTGCATGATTTGAATGAGGCAAAATAACAGGCTTTTTCTCTCGAATATATTGTTATAATCATTTGTTTCAGATGTTCTGTAATTATTTTCTGTATAAAAAATAAATTTGGTGTTCAAAAAGTCTTTTTTCAAACTTGAGGGGGTCGTCTTATAATCAGGGTCGTCTTATATTCGGGCCAATATGGTAATTAAAGTGACCAATAAAGTGATATAAAGTGTCCAACTTTGTGCAGCTGTTATGAATTGTTCATGAGTCCAACAGCAGAGGGAAAGAAACTGTTCTTGTGACGGGAGGTTCTGGTCCCGATGGACCGTAGCCTCCTGCCAGAGGGAAGTGGCTCAAATAGTCCAAGTCCAGGGTGAGAAGTGTCAGCTGCTATCCGGCCTGCTCACCCCCGAGTCCTGGAGACGTACAGGTCCTGGAGAGATGGAAGGCTGCAGCCAATGCACAATGCACTGCAGTCTCTGTTTGTCCCTGACAGTGGCTCCAGCACCACACAGTGATGGAAGAGGTGAGGATGGACTCAATGATGGCCGTGTAGAACTGCGCCATCATCTGGACTGGCAGCTTGGCTTTCCTTAGCTGCCGCAGGAAATACAACCTCTGCTGGGCCTTCTTGATGAGGGAGTTGATGGTCGGCTCCCACCTGAGGTCCTGTGTGAAAACAGTCCCCCTCTCAAACAATGTCCCGCGGCGCCACGTTCTGCTACTCTGTGTCCCGACGTTTTGTACGCACACACTCACCGGCATTGGGATATATGAAAAATCCATATGATTAAGATAAGATAAGATAAGACTTTATTGATCTCACACAGGAGAAATTTACTTGTCACAGTAGCTCCAGGTAGGGACAGTTTGAACAAGACAAGTGCATGCAGGCAAGAATGGCATAAAGATAGGTAATAATAATAATAAAAAATAAGTAATAAATCGAATAATAATAATAGCAGTAATAATAATAATAAAAACAGTGACAGGGAGAGTATTGAAAAATTGGAAAAACGATATTGCACGTCTGGACTCTACAGTGGAGTTGTACAGTCTGATGGTGGTGGGGATGAAGGATCTGCAGTAGCGCTCCTTCTTGCACTGGGGGTGCCTCAGTCGGCTGCTGAAGGAGCTGCTCAGCTCCTCTACAGTCCGGTGCAGAGGGTGAGAGGTGTCGTCCATGATGGACGTGAATTTGGCCAGTACCCTCCTCTCAGCCACCTCCTCTACAGAGTCCAGAGGACAGCCCAGGACAGAGCTGGCCCTCCTGACCAGCTTATTGAGTCTTTTTCTGTCCCGTTCTGTGCTGCTCGGGGCCCAGCAGACGACAGCGTAGAGGAGAGCAGAGGCCACCACAGAGTCATAAAAAGTCTTGAGCAGAGGCCTGCTCACTCCAAAGGACCTCAGTCTCCTCAGGAGGTGGAGGCGACTTTGGCCCTTCTTGTACAGGGCGTCGGTGTTGTGGGACCAGTCCAGTTTATTGTTGAGGTGAACACCCAGGTACTTGAAACTGTCCACAGTCTCTATGTCCTGCCCCTGGATGTTCACCGGTGAGTGAGGTAGTGGTCTCCTCCTGAAGTCCATCACCAGCTCCTTTGTCTTACCGGTATTCGGTATGAAGCGGTATACCGCCCAGCCCTACTACACCGTGCAATACCAGAAAATAAATGCCTCCCAACTGTTTCCATGCCTTATTTTTGCATGTTTGTTTGAATGTGACACAAATATGGGTTAAAACAAAGCCATTATCTGTAACGTGGTGTAAATGATGTATAAAGGGGCATTAAGTTACATTTCTGGTGAAGGGTCCACTAGCTGCTTGTAAAAAGGACACTAGAGCAAAAAAAAGTAAAAGTCAAATTATCACCTGAAAAAGAGCAAAAAGTAAAATTTTCAGGTCTAATTAAGCTGCAAATGTGGTGATTTTTGTGCAGATTTTTGCTGAATTTTGTTCAGGAGAAACAAATGAATCAGTTGGCCTTCTTCTAGCTGGTTTTATTTGTGTATTTTTACTGTGAATGTGTTCAAAATAAACCCTCAGCCTTTTCAGCGGGTCTCAAATAATAATAATAATAATAATAATAATAATAATAATAATAATAATAATAATAATAATAATAATAATAATAAAACAACTTTACTTTTCAGTCCGGTTCAAAAGTATAGTGGAGAAGAAAAGAGAAATACCTTAGCATTTCTGATGAAGGGTCCAGTACCTGCTTGGCTTCATCGAGATTTTGCCAAATTTGAGTAGTTATTTTTGTAAATACAGTTTGTGTTATTTTGCCACGGATTCCATGGTGAAGTATGAATACATTTTTGGTGACTGGAATGTTTTCTGAGTTTGCCTCCTGCTTAAAGGGATCGTGGTAAAAGGAGAAATTAAATTTGTCAACTGGACAAAGTTTATTTGGTCGAAGACGTTTCGCAGCTCATCCAAGCTGCTTCTTCAGTTCAGTTTTATAGAAGCTTAAAGGAAAAGTAACATTTTTTTTTACAATCCAAGCCTTATTTCGGTAATAAAACAAATTGTTTTACTCACCCATAGCACTTTGGTGTCATATGGAGCACTTCCAGAGATGTTTTAGATTTGCGATCTCCATAATGTGAGTTCTCGGGGCACATGTTTGCGGTCTCCAAATAACACAAACTTTAGCACTTTTCAAATCATAGAAGCTCGATGTCTTTAGTCTACGATTTCGTGTGGTCAAAAGTGGCCTGTAATCCGAGATTTAGCCATAGTTTCGAGTAGATGAGGATGCCAGTGCGCATGTGCGGAGTGTGCTCTCAGCTCCCGGGACCCAAACATGATTTATTTATTTATTTATTTATTTACCTTTATTTAACCAGGAAAAAAAAAAAAAGTCCCATTGAGATTCAAAGATCTCTTTTTCAAGGGAGTCCTGGCCAAGAGGCCCACACAATACAACTCACAAGACGACAATTAAATATAAAATCAACACAGATAAAATGATGAAAAACAGTTTAAAAACATTGGCATATCATCGATTGCGTTTCCAGGTCCTTTAAAAGAGTATTAAAAAACGCCATAGGTACGAGTGTTTGAAGTTTTAAAACTCTCTGCAAAGAATTCCAGTCTGCTGGAGCACGATACTGAAAAGACAGTTTTCCTTTCTCTGTTCTCACAGTGGGAACCAACAACATGTAAACATCCTGAGAACGTAAATTCTGGGGTCCGTCAGGCCTCTGCTGAAGATACGCACTGAGGTATTGAGGGAGCAGCCCAACAAGTCCCTTATAAATAAGTTTGAGCCGCCGGGTCGCTAAAGCAGGCCGTCCAACACGAGGGTAGAGTTCATGATGATGGGTCCGAGCACTACAGTTTGTAATAAAGCGCAAAGAGGCGTGAAATACTGAATGCAGAGAGCGCAGAGCTTGGGCTGGGGCATGTATGTATAAAAGATCCCCGTAGTCCAGCACAGGGAGGAATGTTGCAGCAACAAGCCTCTTTCTGGCATTGAATGAAAAAGACAACTTGTTTCTAAAATAAAAACTCAATTTAAAACGCAACTTTTTGACAAGAGAGTCGATATGAAACTTAAAAGACAGTCCATCATCAATTATGACACCCAAGTAACGCAAAGCTGTAAACTATGGATACATCTTGGATTACAGGCCACTTTTGACTCAAATGAAATCGTAGGCTAAGACATCGAGCTTCTATGATTTGAAAAGTGCTTAAGTTTGTGTTATTTGGAGACCGCACGGGGCATATTACATGCTCGGGGAATATATTATATGCCCCGAGCTATGGCTAGAAGTCGCGCTAGGCTAACGCTAATCTAAAACATCTCTGGAAGTGCTCCATATGACACCAAAGTGCTATGGGTGAGTAAAACAACTTGTTTTATTACCGAAATAAGGTTCAAATTGTAAAAAAAAAACGTTACTTTTCCTTTAAGATTATTAAAGGGGTTCTAAAATATCACATTTTTGTCTTCCAGTCAAAGTCCTTCCACAAATTACTGTTGATACCTTTGTGACTGGCTACAGCAAAGTTGAATTTTTATACAGCTCTTTTCCATCTTCAAGGCTCTCAAGGAACCACTCCCCCATTCACACACAAGTTCACTCAAAAGTTTACGCAAACACTGGGGCAAGGTGGGTTAAGTGCCTTGCCCAAGGACACGACGACAGCACGGGACAACACGACACATCTGCGGGAGCTGGTATCGCACCAAGGAACCTTCGGATCAGTGGACGAACACTCTACCAACTGAGCTACTGTCGCCAAGCAGCAACATCTCCATGGAGACCAGTGCGTGGTGGACCCTCACAGAAACCTTTATGTTTACATCTTCACACTGCAAGTTTGCCCTGTTGAACGCCCATGCAAGAAACGCCGAGCCGAATCAATTGTACCGAGGACCGCTGTTGTTCTTTTTCTATTTTCTTCGTCTTTTCCTTCGGCGTGCACTTCATGTTAAACCATAAACATAATTAATACATAACAGACTCTTTCTACTGGGGAATACCAACCAGCAAACAAGCTAACCTTCTAACCAACACTCCGAGCTCCACAGCTGTCAATTACCGCCTGCACTTTGCATAGAGAAGCAGCCCCGGCTCAGACCAAGTTCATTAATTGATCCGCGGAGTTCCCGATTGAGGAAAGAACGGCTCGATAGGACGTCTTACCCCGCAGTGTCCACCGGGGGAGTCCTTACACGCGCCATAATGTGTCAGCGGACGTGCGGGCGGTGTTCTATCACGGCACAAAGGCGGCGCGGTGTGGGGGCTCATTACAGGGAAAGTATTGGAAAGAGAATCGCACTGTTTCATTGATCCGGTCGTTATGGTAACATACCCCAGGCCAAATACACTTGAGCTGGTTATAATTACAGTTTAGTCGTGAGCGGGGAGGGGCGTGCTTTAAAGGCGAACTGTGTAACTTTACTGGTCAAGGGTCGCAGCCTGCTCGTTTCCATGGAGATGATATTGCTTTCAAAGGAATGTGTGGAGCTGTATAGTGGCTGAGTGTTGGATACGGTCCTGGGTAGTGGAGGAAGAAGTATTCAGTGTTGTGAAAGTAAAATACAGATACTGGAGCAAAAAATAGTACTAAAAGTAAAAGTATTACCTGAAGAAAATGTAAAAAGTCCAAGTATTTATATCAGATTTTTAGATCTGCTAAAGCATCAAATTTACTTTTATTTTTTGTATTTTTGCTGAATTTCGTTCAGGAGAATCAAATGACTCAGCTGTTGTTGTTTTTTTTTTTGCATTTTTATTTGCTCAAACTGTGAATGTGTTAAAAAATAAACCCTCAGCCTTTTCACAGGTCTGTACTTTTTTGTTTTCAGTCGAGTTAAAAATTGTAGAAGTAGAAAGTAGAAAGTACAGATCTCTCAAATATAGATAGGATAAGAAAAGTCCCTCAGTCGTCCAGGTAGAATCCATGATCAAAGGAGAAGTTCAATTTGTCAACTGGACAAAGTTTGTTTGGTTGAAAACGTTTCGCCGCTCATCCGAGAGGCTTCTTCAGCTCTGGCCCTCATGCTGGTTCGACCCTGTTTATATCTAGCTGCAAGGGAGGAGCTAGCTTCCCTGAACAAAGCTGACCTATCCCCGCTACTCTCTTTTGTTTGTGGATATCCTAAATGACCTATCCCCGCTACTCTCTTTTGTTTGTGGATATCCTAAATGGGCTGTCAACAAAACCAAGAGAGACAAGGACAATAAACAAGACAACAGAGAATCCGAACCCAGGAGGAAAGGGGTAGCAATTCCGTACCTGGCCGGCGTTTCGGAAAAACTACAGAGGATTTTCAGACAATATGAAATCCCAGTTTATTTCAAACCCACAAACACTTTAAGACAAAAACTGGTCCACCCAAAGGACAAAACACCGAGCCACAAACAAAGCAATGTGGTCTACTCCATTCAGTGTAGTGAAGACTGCAGTGAGCGCTACATTGGGGAAACAAAACAGCCACTTCACAAGAGGATGTACCAACACAGGCGGGCGGGCCAGAGTGGACCGTCATCTGCCGTTCATCTTCACCTAGAAGCCGCGGGCCATTCATTTGAGGACAGTGAGGTTCAGATCTTAGCCAGGGAAAAGAACTGGTTTGAGAGGGGAGTTAAAGAGGCTATTTTTGTCCAAAAAGAGAATCCGTCGTTAAACAGAAATGGGGGAGTTAGACACAACTTGTCTCCCATCTATAATTCGATTCTCAAACAAAGAATCATTAGGACAGACAAGCCATTGCAGAGGGGTGGAGAGGGTCGTTGTCTTGAATAGGGAATTGGACGCCAGAGAAATTTGAAATACAAAGAGACAGATTAGCTGATGGTTTCAGAGTTGTTTCAGTGTAATGAGCGGGCTGATTGATATGCTAATACAAGACGCCAGAGGAATTCGTAAAAAACAAAAGAGAGTAGCGGGGATAGGTCAGCTTTGTTCAGGGAAGCTAGCTCCTCCCTTGCAGCTAGATATAAACAGGGTCTAACCAGTACAATAACCAGAGCTGACGAAGCCTCTCGGATGAGCGGCGAAACGTTTTCAACCAAACAAACTTTGTCCAGTTGACAAATTGAACTTCTCCTTTGATCATAGGATAAGATAAGATAACATAAGATAAGACTTTATTGATCTCACATAGGAGACATTTACTTGCCACAGTAGCTCCAGACAGACACAGTTTGAACAAGAAAGAAAGTGCATGCAGGCAAGAATGGAATAAAATAAGTAATAATAATAAAAACAGTAACTAGGAGAGTATGGGAAAAAATATTGCACGTTTGGACTATATGGTGAAGTCAAAGTAAAAAGTATGCACTTTAAAGTGTACTTAAATAAGGTACAAATACCTCAAATTTATAAGTACAGTGCTTTACTACTTTTACTTTGTTCAGTTCTAAGAGTAGCTGAACTTTAAAGCTCATCCATCCATTTTCTTCCGCTTATCCGAGGCCTGGTCATGGGATCAACAGTCTAAGCAGGAACTCCCAGACTTCCTTAACCCCGGACACTTCCTCCAGCTCCTCCGGGGGGGACCCCAAGGCGTTCCCAGGCCAGCCGGGAGACATAGTCCCTCTAGCATGTCCTGGGTCTCCCCCTGGAAGACTTCCTGAGGGAGGCATCCAGGAGGCGTCCAGAACAGATGCCTGAGCCACCTCAGCTGCTCCTCTCGACGTGGAGGAGCAGCGGCTCTACTCTGAGCTCCTTCTGTGTGACTGAGATTCTCACCCTATCTCTAAGGAAGTGTCTAGCCACTCTGCGGAGGAAACTCGTTTCAGCCGCTTGTATCCGCGATTTCGTCCTTTCGGTCATTACCCAGAGCTCATGACCATAGGTGAGGGGAGGAATGCAGATTTCCCGGACCCGGATAAGTGGAAGACAATGCATGAATGGATGTACTGATTTTTCCTCAAATTTGAATCAGCTGTTTTGTTTTCTTTTACTAGCTGTTTTTATTTGTACATTTTTATTTGCTCAAACTGTGAACATGTTAATAATAAACCCTCAGCCTTTTCAGCAGGTCTCTCCTTTTTCATTTTCAGTCCAATTAAAAATTGCAGTTGAGTAGAAAGTACAGTGGTACCTCACCTTACGAAATTAATTTTTCCAGAAGTGGTTTTGTAACATGAATTTTTCGTAAGTTGAGTAGCTATTTCAATGGAAAAGGCCTGATCCGTTCCAAGGTTGTTGTTTTTTTATAGTGTAACTTTTTTTTTTTATAGTGTAACGTTGTGTTCTGCGTCCTAAGAGACTGTAGACCCAGGACTAAACGTGGAATAAACCAGGTCTAGACCAGAACTAAACCAGGTCTAAACCTGAACTGAACCTGGACTAAACCGGGACCGGACCAGGTCCAGACCCGGACCAAACCGGGACCAGACCAGGATTAAATCACCCCGCGCTCACCCGCGCGTGGGACACAGGACAGGACACAGGATAATAATCCTGTGTCCCTCCGCTCCCCTCGCACGTTCGGCGAGCCGTGTCTCCCCCCACGCTTCACTATCAACACATTCCGTTGAAAATCTATGAAAGTTTGAGTGTTTAAACGAGAGAGAAATGCGAGAAAAGCCCAACTCCAGGCTGAGAAAAGCGTAGAATGTGTGTGGTGAGGCATTTACAGCCCTAAAACATGTAGAACAATTGCAAAATACAATGTCCTACCTCGTGGACCTCTCCCACCACGGGCCACCTCTGGAACCTAACCCCGTGTGTGTTGATAAAGTGTATTTACGTTTCGGGGCGTGCATCTGAGCGCACATTAATTGAATTTTTGAGATTTCACGTTTCATAACTTGAATTTTCTTTTGTATCTAGAGACCAAAATTGAACGTGAAGGCGTTTCGTAGGGTCTTTCGTAAGGTGAGGTACCACTGTACAGATCTCTCTAAAAAAAGTATCCACTTTAAAGTATACTTATGTAAAGTACAGATATCTTAGAGTTATACTTAAGTACAGTACTTTACTACATTTACTTTGCTAAGTTCCAAGACATTTCATGATTTGGAACTTAAAATAATCCCTAAAAATGCAAACCAATACCTAAAAAAACCTGAAAAGCTTCATGACTCCATGTACTCTGATCTGGTAGAGCTCACCATCTACTGGCAGCAGAGCTAATTACCACGTGGAAAACAATTAAACCTGGTAATGAGCAACATGTCCGGATATCTAAATGTAACCATGCACGAGTAATGAATGCAATTTGACATCAGAATACCAAAAAACAAGTCCAGTGATTATTTGTAGGTTTAAATACTGAGCAGGGCTTCTATCTATAATCAAAGTTCAAAGTTCAAAGTCAGCTTTATTGTCAATTCTGCCATATGTGTTCAACATACAGTGAATCGAAATTTTGTTTCTCTCTGGCCAGGTAGTGCAAAAGACAGTGTACAGAATACAACATGAAGACAAAACACAACAAAAAACTATCTAAGACAGAGATCTAAAGTTAAAACTAAAGTCTACGATCTAAAATCTTAAAACAGTGCAACATAATAAATAAACTATACTATATACAGATTTCCAAAGTGTGCAGTGTGCATCAAAATGTGCAATGGAAGATACAGCAGTGACTTGGTCATGTGCAGTAGAATGTGCATTAAGATAAAATAAAAATAAATGTGCAACAGTAGTAATTCTAGTGCAGTAACAGGAGTAAGCAACAGTACTAAAATTCCAGTAGTCAATGTGCCATAACAGTAGTAAACAGCAGTGCAACGGGGGTAAAATTCAATAACAGGAGTAAACAACAGTACTAAAAATTCCAGTAGTAAATGTAAATGTGCAATAACAGTAGTAAACAACAGTGCAACAGGAGTAAAATCCAGTAGTAAATGTAAATGTGCAACAGTGCAACAGTAGTCCTTAGCAGCAGTTTTTTAAAGTGTCTAGAGTGATATGTCTTTTATGGAATACAGGTTATGCCAATATGGGGGGTGGGGGGTGGGAGATGGGTAAGGTGGGAGTTCGGGTGTGAGTTCAGCCTCCTGACAGCCTGGTGGATGAAGCTGTTTGAAAGCCTGGTGGAGTGGGCCCGGAGACTCCGGTACCTTCTCCCCGAGGGCAGGAGGCTGAACAGGCTATGTGCGGGGTGGCTCGGGTCACCCACAATGTTGGACGCTCTGCGGGTGAGCCGGGTGTTAAAAATGTCTAGGAGGGAGGGGAGAGAGACACCAGCGATCCTCCCAGCTGCATTCACTATGCGCTGCAGAGCTTTCCTGTTCTGTTCAGTGCAGCTCCCGTACCACACAGTGATGCAGCTGGTCAGGACGCTCTCAATGGTGCCTCGGTAGAAGGTGGTCATAATGGGTGGAGGGGCTCCAGCTCTCCTCAGTTTGCGGAGGAAATAGAGGCGCTTCTGAGCCCTCTTTGCCAGTGATACAGTATTCACTGTCCAGGAGAGGTCCTCACTGATGTGCACCCCCAGGAATTTGGTGCTGCTCACCCTCTCTACAGCAGCACCATTGATGGACAGTGGGGGGTGCTGGGTGGGGCCTCTCCGGAAGTCAATAACAATCTCCTTGGTCTTTTCAACATTAAGAAGGAGATTGTTATTGCTGCACCACTGGGTCAGAAGGCTCACCTCACTCCTGTAGTTTGTCTCATCGTTATTAGAGATGAGACCCACCACAGTCGTATCGTCCGCAAACTTCACTATGTGATTGGTGCTGAACGCCGGTGAGCAGTCGTGGGTCAGCAGAGTGAAGAGCATCGGACTGAGCACACAGCCCTGGGGGGGCCCCTGTGCTCAGTCTAATGCAGCTTGAGGTGTTTCTGCCGACCCGCACTGCCTGTGGCCTCTCACTGAGGAAGTCCAGCAGCCAATTACAGAGTGAGGTCTGAAGCCCCAGGTGGTCTAGTTTGATAATGAGCTGCTGTGGGATTATAGTGTTGAATGCTGAACTGAAATCTATGAACAGCATTCTCACGTATGAGTCTTTATTGTCTAGGTGGGTGAGAGCCGGGTGAAGTGCAGAACAGATTGCATCCTCGGTAGAGCGGTTGGCCCGGTATGCAAACTGGTATGGGTCTAGGGTGGGGGGGAGGATGGATTTGATGTGTGCCATGACTAGCCGTTCAAAGCACTTCATGATGAAGTGTCACAATCCTGGGAATTTTAAATGGTGTTTTGTTTTTACAGAGAATTAATGAAAAAGATTATTGAAAAGTCAGTTTTAAAGTCATAATATGTGTTCTTTATTTGGAAAAAAATGGCCCTAAATGCAAAAGAAATACAACTTTACGCTTTGGTTGGAGGTCCATCGCCTGCTTGTTGCTATGTGTATGTCACTGCTTTACTTGGAATGTTCCGCAGTATGACATTAAGCAGCTCTACCTTACATTTACTCAGTGTTTTATAGCTTTATAGAGGTTTTATAGCTCAAAAATACCTAAAAAAAAAATCAGATCTGAACAGTAACTTGGTCTTGTTTGGTCTCCATGAAGATGAGAACGTGATAACATCTCCATGGAGACAAGCGCTTCACAGACCCTCCACCAGAAAAGTTACACAGTGCATCTTTGAAAACCCTTTAACTTTCTGAAACCTGCGAGAACACTTTTTTTTTTTCCTTCATAATTCCGAAAACGATTCTGAGGAAATCCATCTCCTCATCTGCCCGCTCCACTCGACTGAACCAACCGGAGCTTTTGGACGCTGCAGTCGCTAAATGAGACAATTAGAAGCTCATTTAAAGATAATTAAACATAAATAAATGAGAGCTTATCCCCGAGGCGTCGCTGGAGTGCGTTCGCCCCGCGGAACCCCACCCCCCGTCTGCACACGGCACTCACGACGAGAGCCTCTTCACACAAAGATGTTTGCTTTGCTTTTTTTTCCCTCCGTTACGAGTCCTTTTACTTAATCATTTCTCGTTAATGACAGTTAAATGTTTCATTGTTGCCCCAAAAACCTCTTTAAAAACACTTAAATCCTTCAACTGTTTTTATTTCCGCTGCGACGTCCATTTCTAAGACACAAGTAAATCCATAAGTGAGCGACTAAACACATGTTTTCATTTGATTTGATTGTAAAGGTGCACTGCGGAACATTTTTAGTGGAGTTTCTATTTCCGCCGCCTGCTCGTGTCAGGACAGGACAAATAATAAAGAGTTAAACACGACTCCAGCTCGGTTTTTGACGAGGAAACAAAATTCTATTCTATTTTTTTCTATTTTGCCAATCTTATTTTTTATTTTGTTTTGTTTTATTCTATTGTATTTTATAATTTTTATTTTTTTAATTTAATTTTATTTTATTTGATTATATTTTTATGTTATTTTTTATTTTGTTTTGTTTTATTCTATTTTATATTTTATTGTTTTTACTTTATTTTATTCCATTTTTATATTTTATTGTTTTTATTTTATTTTGTTTTATTCTATTCCATTTTTATGTTTTATTGTTTTTATTTTATGTTGTTTTATAATATTCAATTTTTTTATTTGATCATTTCATTATTTTATTTTGTTTTATCCTCTTCTATTTGTATTCATAATAAAATGTTACTGAAACATGTGAATGAAACAAAAGAAAATCCAGGTTTGTTTTTGTGGAGGAAAATAGCTCAGAGAAAAGAGTAATATAGGTCCTTTAAAAGCTGCACTATGTAACTTTTCTGCCGTAAGGTCCACCATTGTTTGTCTCTATTGAGATGTTATTGCTTAACCTGGAATGTTCCACAGTATGACATTAAGCTTTTTAAATTTACGGAACATTTCTAGTGGAGTTTCTAGTTGCGCCGCCTGCTCGTGTCCACAGAAACGTTACTGCTTTGTCTAGAATGTTCCTCAATATAGATTAAACCTACTGTAACTGTCATAAGCAGGTTTCAGCAGTTTTATAACATTATAGGTCAGATCTGTGGAGAGCCGCTCCTGTTCACAGAAGGGATTATTGTATTTCTGAGCAACACAAACACCTGTATGAATATGTTTAATCTCATATCATGGAACATTCCAGGGAAAGCGATAACATTTCCATGGAGACAAGCGAGCGGCAGAACCTTTTTAATTTAAATTTACAAAACCGTATGTACAGGTTGCACACACAGGATTTGAAATTGCAGCTCCCCCTAGGCCCACAGTGAACATAAAACATCTGATAAACAAGACAATAAACACCATGACTAAAACATCACATATACCTGAAGCAAAAATACAGTAAACTTGTATATAATACAAATAGGTAAAACACACAATGTGGAGCGTAATAAAGCTCAAATGTGTCATTTAAGCAGCAGTGTCAGTGTCATTTAAGTGTCGTTTAAGCAGCAGTGTCAGTGTCATTTAATCAACAGTGTCAGTGCCCTTGAAGTGTCATTTAAGCAGCAGTCAGTGTAATTTAAAAGTCATTTAAGCAGCAGTCTCAGTGTCATTTAAGCAGCAGTGTCAGGGTCATTTAAGTGTCATTTAAGCAGCAGTGTCATTTAAGTGTCATTTAAACAGCAGTGTGAGTGTCATTTAAGTGTCATTTAAGCAGCAGTGTCAGTGTCATTTAAGCAGCAGTGCCAGTGTCCTTTAAGTGTCATTTAAGCAGCAATGTCAGTGTCATTTAAGCGCCATTTAAGAATCAGTGTCTTTTAAGCAGCAGTATCAGTGTCATTTAAGTGTTGTTTAAGCAGCAGTGTCAGTGTAATTCAAGCAGCAGTGCCAGTGTCCTTTAAGTGTAATTTAAGCAGCAGTATCAGTGTCATTTAAGCGTCATTTAAGCATCAGTGTCCTTTAAGCAGCAGTGTCAGTGTCATTTAAGTGTCGTTTAAGCAGCAGTGTCAGTGCCATTTAAGTGCCATTTAAGCATCAGTGCAATTTAAGGAGCAGTGTCATTTAAGTGTCATTTAAGCAGCAGTGTCAGTATCATTTAAAAGTCATTTAAGCAGCAGTCTCAGTGTCATTTAAGCAGCAGTGTCAGGGTCATTTAAGTGTCATTTAAGCAGCAGTGTCATTTAAGTGTAATTTAAACAGCAGTGTGAGTGTCATTTAAGTGTAATTTAAGCAGCAGTGTCAGTGTCATTTAAGCAGCAGTGCCAGTGTCCTTTAAGTGTCATTTAAGCAGCAATGTCAGTGTCATTTAAGCGTCATTTAAGAATCAGTGTCCTTTAAGCAGCAGTATCAGTGTCATTTAAGTGTTGTTTAAGCAGCAGTGTCCGTGTAATTTAAGCAGCAGTGCCAGTGTCCTTTAAGTGTACTTTAAGCAGCAGTAAAGGTGTCATTTAAGCATCAGTGTCCTTTAAGCAGCAGTGTCAGTGCTATTTAAGTGTCGTTTAAGCAGCAGTGTCAGTGCCATTTAAGTGTCATTTAAGCATCAGTGCAATTTAAGGAGCAGTGTCATTTAAGTGTCATTTAAGCAGCAGTGTCAGTGTCATTTAAGCAGCAGTGTAAATTAAGCAGCAGTGCCAGTGTCATTTAAATAGCTGTGTCAGTTTCCTTTAAGTGTAATAGATCAGTTTAATTTTAATTGATTGATGATTATAACATGGCTTTAAGTTCACAATGATCAATTTTGTGTAATATGGGACCTTTAACATGTTCTGTATTATTGTGTTTGCGTTTGTCCATCTTCAAATAGTCCATTGTGTGTCCATTGTGTGTCCATTGTGTCTGTTGTGTGTAATAGCGAATTGTGTGAGAATGTAGAATTTTGTATTTTTGATTTAACTCTTATTGTTTTGCCCAAACTGATTTTCCGGAGCACTCCTGGGTGTTGTAATTCTTCCAAACACACTTTCAGTTTTATTCTGTTTAATTGAAGTGCGTTGTGAGTGAGATTTGAGGAGTAGTTTTCAAAATTTATTACCCACACATTTTTATCATCAAGGCAATCGCTTCAAAACACGAAATAAAAACACTCCGCTGATCGATGCGTCTGCTGCCAAATGTTCAGCTTTGAAATGAGCTCTCAAAAACAATCAGGGTTTATTTTTGGAACAATGTTAAAGGGAAAGTTTTACATCCAAAAAAATGAAAATTATCTGATCTGTAAAGCGACGCACAACAGATACACACAAGTATGCACACACAGATACACACAAGTACGCACACAGATACACACAAGTACACACAGATACACACAAGTACACACACACAGATACACACAAGTACACACACAGATACAGATACACACAAGTACACACACACAGATACACACACAGATACACACAAATACACACACACAGATACACACAAGTACACACAACAGATACAGATACACACAAGTACACACACAGATACACACAAGTACACACACACAGATACACACAAGTACACACACAGATACACACAAGTACACACACACAGATACACACAAGTACACACACAGATACACACAAGTACACACACAGATACACACAAGTACACACACACAGATACACACAAGTACACACACAGATACACACAAGTACACACACACACAGATACACACAAGTACACACACAGAGATACACACAAGTACACACACACAGATACACACAAGTACACACACAGATACAAACAAGTACACACACACAGATACACGCAAGTACACACACACAGATACAGATACACACACGTACACACACAGATACACACAAGTACACACACACAGATACAAACAAGTACACACACAGATACACACAAGTACACACACAGATACACACAAGTACACACACACAGATACACACAAGTACACACACACAGATACAGATACACACAAGTACACACACAGATACACACAAGTACACACACACAGATACACACAAGTACACACACATATACACACAAGTACACACACACAGATACACACAAATACACACACACAGATACAGATACACACAAGTACACACACAGATACACACAAGTACACACACACAGATACACACAAGTACACACACAGATACACACAAGTACACACACACAGATACACACAAATACACACACAGAGATACACACAAGTACACACACACAGATACACACAAGTACACACACAGATACACACAAGTACACACACACAGATACAGATACACACACGTACACACACAGATACACACAAGTACACACACACAGATACAAACAAGTAAACACACAGATACACACAAGTACACACACAGATACACACAAGTACACACACACAGATACACACAAGTACGCACACACACAGATACAGATACACACAAGTACACACAGATACACACAAGTACACACACACACAGATACACACAAGTATGCACACACAGATACAGATACACACAAGTACACACACAGATACACACAAGTACACACACACAGATACAGATACACACAAGTACGCACACAGATACACACAAGTACGCACACACAGATACACACAAGTATGCACACACAGATACAGATACACAC
Organism: Paratrypauchen microcephalus; assembly: GCA_036785185.1. NCBI lineage: Eukaryota > Metazoa > Chordata > Actinopteri > Gobiiformes > Gobiidae > Paratrypauchen > Paratrypauchen microcephalus. The sequence continues at coordinate 195,345 of JAVJIX010000359.1, forward strand.
AAGTACGCACACAGATACAGATACACACAAGTACACACACACAGATACAGATACACACAAGTACGCACACAGATACACACAAGTACGCACACACAGATACACACAAGTACGCACACACAGATACACACAAGTACACACACACAGATACAGATACACACAAGTACGCACACACAGATACAGATACACACAAGTACACACACACAGATACACACAAGTATGCACACACAGATACAGATACACACAAGTACACACACAGATACAGATACACACAAGTACGCACACAGATACAGATACACACAAGTACACACACAGATACACACAAGTACGCACACACAGATACAGATACACACAAGTACGCACACAGATACAGATACACACAAGTACACACACAGATACACACAAGTACACACACACAGATACACACAAGTACACACACACACACAGATACAGATACACACAAGTACACACACACACACAGATACAGATACACACAAGTACACACACACAGATACACACAAGTACACACACACACAGATACAGATACACACAAGTACACACACAGAGATACACACAAGTACACACACACACACAAATACAGATACACACAAGTACACACACACAGATACACACAAGTACACACACACACACACACACAGATACACACAAGTACGCACACACAGATACAGATACACACAAGTACACACACAGATACACACATTTCTGCCTGAAATGTTCCACAGTGTGACTTTAAACAGCTTACGTTTATTCTATTACATGGCATTTTATAGCTCAGAAATACCTAAAAAAAAAAAAAAACGGCGTTCCTACGGTGATCTGAGCTGTAACTTGGTCCGGTTTGGTCTCCATGAAGATAGAAACATCTCCGCGGGCCCTCAACCAGAAAAGTTACACAATGCACCTTTAATTAAACCAGTAGTGACTTATTTTAACCCATATTTGAACTTTAACTCTCATTGTTGTTCTAATAAAAAAAGGATTAATGTCACAAGAACCTGACTTTTGTCCTCATAAGGAAGACAGATCTCCATGTTGTGAACATATACATTTTTTAAAAAGGTTTTTTAGACAAAAAAAACTAAAAAAAACTAAAAAATACCATGATCAAACCTCCTCAAACCCTGAAACCTGAAACCCTGAAAGCCTGGACAGATAGAATGAGGCTCTCTTCTCTCAAATAGCTTTTTCTGAAAAAATAGAATAGTATAAAACAAAATAAAATCAAATAAAAACAACATAAAAATATAATAGAATAGAATAAAATAAAATAAAAACAAAACAATATAAAAATAGAATAGAATAGAATAAAATAAAAGTAAAAACAATAAAATAGCACAGAATAAAACAAAATAAAATAAAGTAAAAACAACAACAAAAAATACAATAGAATAAAACAAAATAAAATAAAAAGTAACAAAAAATAGAATAGAATAAAACAGCATAAAATAAAATAAAAACAATAAAACATAAAATAGAATAGAATAAAACAAAATCAAATAAAAAAGTAAAAACAATAAAATAGAATAAAACAAAATAAAAAAGTAAAAACAATAAAATAATATAGCTGTAAGCAGCAATGTGGGGCCAAGCACCGAAGGTTCATGTAGGCCTCAGCATGAAGGCCACATGCAGGGTCTGACAGGGTCTGACAGGGTCTGACAGGGTCTGACAGGGTCTGACAGAGTCTGACAGGGTCTAACAGAGTCTGACAGGGTCTAACAGGGTCTAACAGAGTCTGACAGGGTCTGACAGGGTCTAACAGAGTCTGACAGGGTCTAACAGAGTCTGACAGGGTCTAACAGAGTCTGACAGGGTCTGACAGGGTCTGACAGGGTCTGACAGGGTCTGACAGGGTCTGACAGGGTCTGACAGGGTCTAACAGAGTCTGACAGGGTCTAACAGGGTCTAACAGAGTCTGACAGGGTCTGACAGGGTCTGACAGGGTCTGACAGGGTCTGACAGGGTCTGACAGGGTCTAACAGAGTCTGACAGGGTCTAACAGGGTCTAACAGAGTCTGACAGGGTCTGACAGGGTCTGACAGGGTCTAACAGAGTCTGACAGGGTCTGACAGGGTCTGACAGGGTCTGACAGGGTCTAACAGAGTCTGACAGGGTCTGACAGGGTCTAACAGAGTCTGTCAGGGTCTGACAGGGTCCATCAGAGTCTGACAGGGTCTGACAGGGTCTAACAGAGTCTGACAGGGTCTGACAGGGTTTAACAGAGTCTGACAGGGTCTGACAGGGTCTAACAGAGTCTGTCAGGGTCTGACAGGGTCCATCAGAGTCTGACAGGGTCTGACAGGGTCTAACAGAGTCTGACAGGGTCTGACAGGGTTTAACAGAGTCTGACAGGGTCTGACAGGGTCTGACAGAGTCTGACAGGGTCTAACAGGGTCTGACAGGGTCTAACAGGGTCTGACAGAGTCTGACAGGGTCTAACAGAGTCTGACAGGGTCTGACAGGGTCTAACAGAGTCTGTCAGGGTCTGACAGGGTCCATCAGAGTCTGACAGGGTCTGACAGAGTCTGACAGGGTCTAACAGGGTCTGACAGGGTCTAACAGGGTCTGACAGAGTCTGACAGGGTCTAACAGAGTCTGACAGGGTCTGACAGGGTCTAACAGAGTCTGTCAGGGTCTGACAGGGTCCATCAGAGTCTGACAGGGTCTGACAGGGTCTAACAGAGTCTGACAGGGTCTGACAGGGTTTAACAGAGTCTGACAGGGTCTGACAGGGTCTAACAGAGTCTGTCAGGGTCTGACAGGGTCCATCAGAGTCTGACAGGGTCTGACAGGGTCTAACAGAGTCTGACAGGGTCTGACAGGGTTTAACAGAGTCTGACAGGGTCTGACAGGGTCTAACAGAGTCTGACAGGGTCTAACAGAGTCTGACAGGGTGTGACAGGGTCTGACAGGGTCTAACAGAGTCTGACAGGGTCTAACAGAGTCTGACAGGGTGTGACAGGGTATAACAGAGTCTGACAGGGTCTAACAGAGCCTGACAGGGTCTGACATGGTCTAACAGAGTCTGACAGGGTCTGACAGGGTCCATCAGAGTCTGACAGGGTCTAACAGCGTCTGACAGGGTCTGACAAGGTCTGACAGGGCCTGACAGGGTCTGACATCAAAGACAGATCAAAGGTTGCTAGGTGCGTTGCTAGGCAATTGACAAATTCCTGCAACTTTGACCTGCTGGTGCCACTAGACGGTTGGGGCTGGGGACCTATAAATTGCTGTGGTTAATGAGGAGACTGGCTGGAATGTGCATGCCAAATTTCACAACTTTTTACCAGACGGTTCTAGGGGTTGCCATAGACTCCCATGTTGAGAAGAATATAAAATAATAATAATAAGTATCAGGAAACCAGAACATCAAAGGAAAGATCAAAGGGTTGCTAGGCAACGTCGCTAGGCAACGCAGAGCAAACACTATTTTTTTAAAATCTTTTATTATTACAAGGTGCACAATAATACACACTTCAGGTACATAATAATACATATTTTTTATATACACTGCTTTGCGCAGTGGCAGTATCGTAGCCTATGAGGTCTTTCCGAGGCGCGATTGTTGCTAGTTGAAAACTTTACCTACCGGCTGGTTAGCTCAACTGGTAAGTCATGGACTTTCCCCCTGGAGGTTGTAGGTTCAAACCCCCCCTGGGCAATGAGCTAACCAGTGTGGGTCCTTGGGCAAGACCCTTCACGGTACTGCCCCCCGGGCGCCGAAAAAGATGGCTGCTCACTGCTCCTGAAAAAGGATGGGTCAAATGCAGAAGTCAAATTTCTCCCGTGTGTCACTGTGTGTCATTGTGTGTGAGACCAATAAAGGCTAAAAGCCCAAGCTTAATCTTAATATTTTAACACCACAATAACATTCGCAGAGCACTCAGAAGACACATCGGGGGACGTGAGCATGGGAATAAACACCACTGGACACAAGGGCTAAGAGAAACAGGGGGGATGTAGAGGACCAAAGGGATTGCCCCAGGTGAAGGAAGGGGGCCTGGGGGAGAGCAAGGGCGATGCAGTGTCCAGGGAAAGTCCAGACGACAGGGTCCAGGGGGGACAGGACGTATGGAGTGGTGGGAGCCTCAACGCCAGCCACCGAGCGAGAAGGTCCAGTGTTCGAGTCCAGAACCGCGACAGGACACCGGGCGGCCAGATGGAGGAGGTCTTCATGCGCCTTACCGCGTACCAGACAGTCACAGCCGTACCTGTCAGGGTGTGTTGCGTGCAACCTGGTGGTGAGGTGTACCAACCATATACGTGAGTCCAGATGGAGGTAGTGTCATGTGTGGGAAATTCAGTTTCCTGAATGCACAGTACGGCCCAGGTGGTGTCGTGGATCACACACTCTGAGGAGCAGAGTCCGGATGCAGGCATAAAAGTAAAAACAATAAAATACAAAATAAAATAAAATAAAAGAAATAGAAATGTTAAAATAGTGTTGACCTATTTTAATCCATATGTGAACTTTAAATGTTATTGTTGTTCTAATAATAAAGGAAGGAACGACACAAATCAAGGTTTTTTTAGACAAAAAAAACAAACAAAAAAAACCTGATCCAACCTCCTGAAACCCTGAAACCTGAAACCCTGAAACCCTGAACCCCTGAGCGCCTGAGCGCCTGGGCACATAGGATGAGTCTGTCTTCTCTCAAATAGCTTTTTCTGAACGTCGTTAAAAATGAAAAGAGCTCAGAGATAAAGAAAGGAAAAAAACGCACTGTGGCCAAAACAAATCGATGGAGGCAGCAGATGAATTCAATCCTCGCTCATCAGACGGATCCTCCGGGAGAGCCACAGCCTTCCCACTCCCCAGACACTTCCTCCCCAGTACACCTCTCCCATTACCAGACAATCCCCCCAAATCCCGCCCAAAGCCCCGGATCCGGACGAGCGACGCCGGGCGGACCTGAGCCCTCCACCGTGAGACCAAAAAGCACAAAGACACCAGGAATGTTCGGAAATATGGTTTTGAGACTGGAATTCAAGTGTGGTGTAGAACGTAATCCCAGTGACAGTTTGTTGTTGCGTGTGGTAAAAAAATAAGAAAAAAGAAAAAAAAAGAGAAATTTAAAGACTGTGAGGAAAAAAGTGAGAAAAATCTAAAAAAAATAAATAAAAATGAACCATCAAAATGAAATAAAAATCAAATAAAAAATAGAATAGTATGAAACTAAACCAAATAAAAACAAAAAAATATGAAAATAGAATTGAATACAACAAAATAAAATTAAGTAAAAATAAAAACAATAAAATATAAAAATAGAATAGAATAAAACAAAAATAAAATAAAGATCAAATAAAGAATAGAATAGTATAAAACTAAATAAAACATAAAAATAGAATAAAACAAAAGAAAATCAAATAAAAACAATAAAATATAAGCATATAATAGAATAAAATAAAACAAAATTAAATGAAGTAAAAACAATAAAATATTAAAATAGAATAGAATAAAATAAAATACATTAAAAATAAAAATGATAAAATACAATAGAAGAGAATAAAACAAAATAAAATAAAAAATAAGATTGATAAAATAAAAAATAAATAAAAAAAAAATGTTTTCTCATCAAAAACAGACACAGAGTTGTGTTTTGTTTCTTTCACACATTATTATTATACTTTATTATTAGTCTGTCTACGTCTCCAAAGCTCAAAACACTCTGTTCCACCTTGTGATGTCATGAAGTGGAAGTAGTTTTCAAGTGAATAGCTCCTTTTACCTTTAGTTCAGTAGAGATTGGCAAGTCCAGGGCTGAAATGATCCAAATGATTCTAGTGAAGGTGTTTAAAGAATTTATCGAGCACCTTTTGTATTACCACATGAATTCACAAAAAAGAACAGAGCTTTAACGAACAGTGTGGAACTTTCTGGTGGTGGCACATCACGTGCTTGAGTCTATGGAAACAGAACGTTAAATCCATACTGTGAAACATTCTCACAGGGATAGGGATAGATACATTTTATCCCGTACTGTGGAATATTTTAACCAATGGAGCAATATTTCCATGGAACAAACGAGGCCAAGTCAGGTTTGTGGAGATGCAAGCGTACATGTTTTTTTTTTTTTTTTTTTTTTTTTTTTTAAAGGGACAGTGTGTACGATTTTTACCGATAATTAAGATAATTACCGAAATTGAAGATACCCATTCAAAAATACATTGTTTTCCAAGCCTTTTCACTTCCATCATGAAATCAAAGTATTCTTTTGGACTTAGATATAGTCACATAAAAGGGGGATCTTCCCCATGCAGAGGCAGCCATTTTGAATACGAGAGCCGCAGAAGGACATTTGGGCTCCGCCTTCGCCTTCGGCAAGGCTCGTGGTTTTGGGTAAACAACACAAGCATGCTGCCGGATCACACGTCGTAATGGATCTAACACGTGTTTTGGACTAAATTGTTTTACTGGATTTTATTCGCTGGATCCTTACGGACAGATTGAGACCAAGCTTATGGTGAAATGCAGAGTTTGACCTGGGCAGAGCCTTCAAAGGTAAGCTTTGTGCTTTTCCGTTTTGTGCTTTTCCGTATAAAAGCCCCATGTGCTCGGGGAGTGATTGTTGTGCCGGGAAATGAATTGCATAGTCAAAAAGAGGAGACTGTAAGGTTTCATTTGATGTGTAGATTGTCATGATACATGATCGGGAATGTGTGTTTTCATGAGAAAAAAAAAAAAGTGAACGGGACCGCGTTTTATGTATACAGTAGTGGCGCGCGGTTCTTGCGCCGGTACGCGAGCTGTCCGCGCTACGGTGCGCCCGGGTGACCCTCGAGGTCTGCCGTAGCTAAAACAGGAAGTGCAGTAGCGACTATCCACCTATGCGCCACGAATCCTACACACTGGGGCTTTAATCTATGCATGTATATTTTTTCAATGCAATAAACACACACACAAAATAAGCTTATATTTTACTATTTTGGGACTAAAAAGTTACATACTCTTGCTTTAAAAACTTTCTTACGTACTTTCTTACAAACTCGCTTATGTACTTTTACGTACTTTCTTATGTACAGTGGTACCTCACCTTACGAAATTAATTCGTTCCAGAAGTGGTTTCGTAACGTGAATTTTTCGTAAGTTGAGTAGCTATTTCAATGGAAAACGCCTGATTCGTTCCAAGGCCCCGATCCAAGTTTTTTTTTTATAGTGTAACTTTTTTTTATAGTGTAACACTGTGTTCTGCGTCTGCTAAGAGACTGTAGACTAGGGTGACCATTCGTCCGGATTTCGTCCGGACAGTCCGGTTTTAGAGCTATCTGTCCGGCCGTCTGTCACGTGTCCTTTTTTACATTTTGTCCTCCTTTCGGACCCTCGTCGGCCACCGCTGCATAAATCGTCATAAATCCCCACCCATTATTTACACTTGCTAGTAGCAAGTATTCTTCTTATTTTTTTTTTACATCCTAGATGAGATCTATGGTTATGCGGTGGCATAGACTGAGACTTCACACAGAAACATCAACGCGTGCGGCATGACACTATTGGTTAAATACACGGAAGCAGCTCAAAGGACAAAGAGCGAGACAAGAAGAGCGCTATAAGAACGCTATAATGTTTGGCGTGTATGTCTGGGTCTGGAAATACTATAAAGTTGATGACAACAACATTGACATAGCAAACAGTGGGATATGTAAACTTGGGATTGTGAGGGGTGGAAAGGAAAGGGCGACATTTAACACAACAGACCGATACGGCACCTCAAAAACAAACACCCGACACAATACAGCGAGTTACAGGCAGCCCAGCCAAAGATGAGTCAGCTCACGCTGCAGGAGAGTTTGAAAAGGACACAAAAAAATGCCCCTTGACAGTGCGAAGGCCCAGGAGAACACAGCCAGGAGCACAAATGATCGCAATGAGTGACCTAACATTCGCCTTTGTAGAGAACCCTGGATTTCTTATGCTTATGGAGCACATTGGACCTCGTTAATAATAATAATAATAAGCCCCACGCCGGGTCATGCTGCGCTATCACACGTGTCAGAGCGCAGTCTTCTCCCCCCTCCCCCTTCCTCCCACACTTCACTATTAATACATTTTGTTGAAAATCTATGAAAGTTTGAGTGTTTAAACGAGAGACAAATGTGAGAAAAGTTTAAATTCAGTCTGAGAAAAGCGTATAATGTGTGTGGCTGAGCGCGCATTATTTGAATTTTTGAGATTTCGCGATTCGTAACTTGAATTTTCTTTCGTATCTAGAGGCCAAAATTTAACGTGAAGGCGTTTCGTAACTTGTTGGGTCTTTCGTAAGGTGAGGTACCACTGTACTTTCTTAGTACTTTCTTAGTACTTTCTTACATACTGTTAGATTAGATACGTGTTCTATCAGAAGGATCACTCAGATTCAGCAAGTTAAGTCACCAAAATGTATTCACTCTAACAGAGAAATCTAATACAGAGCTTTGGGTCAACATTTTGCTCTGGTGCTGGTGACTATATCAGACTTATCCAGGTGTGCCAAGAAGTAGTATCTCCAAAGAAGTGACTCTTTAGAAGTCACCCCAAAGGAGTGTGTGCTTCTCCCTCGACCCAGCATTTATACAAAACAGAAATGTGCATGACTCAGAAGGCGGGTCGATCCAACAATCCTCTCATTCGTCAGCTTCAGGAAGGGCCTCAGGCGTTGGGCCCTCATGAATTGCCATCTCTTCTGCGTATGAGCCTCAGCGGATGTTTTCATGTGGTTCCTGCACAAAGAATCACACTGCTTCTTTGTTATGCCCCCCTGGGCCTCACAATACCCATAACATTTCCTGTGCATCTGACTCCGTGTGCATTCCCACTGTACCAGTAAGTGATTGTGTAATCATGTGCGTGAAAAATCTAAATAGTTTACACTCATTTAACACTAACATTTAACATTTAAAAACTTATATTCTTCAATACTTACTCACGTGCTTTCTTACAAACTCACGTACGTACTTTCTTACGTACTTTCTACCGTACTTTCTTCCGTACTTTCTTCCGTACTTATGTACTTTCTTACGTACTTACTTACGTACTTTCTTACGTACTTTCTTGCGTACTTACTTATGTACTTTCTTACGTACTTTCTTCCGTACTTATGTACTTTCTTCCGTACTTTTTTACGTACTTTCTTATGCACTTTCTTACATACTTTCTTACGTACTTTCTTACGCAATTTCTTACGCACTTTCTTACGCACTTTCTTACGTACTTTCTTACGTACTTTCTTACACACTTACGTACTTTCTTACGCACTTACGTACTTTCTTACGCACTTACGTACTTTCTTACGCACTTACGTACTTTCTTATGTACTTTTTTACGTACTTTCTTATGCACTTTCTTACATACTTTCTTACGTACTTTCTTACGCAATTTCTTACGCACTTTCTTACGCACTTTCTTACGTACTTTCTTACGTACTTTCTTACGCACTTACGTACTTTCTTACGCACTTACGTACTTTCTTACGCACTTACGTACTTTCTTACGCACTTACGTACTTTCTTACGCACTTACGTACTTTCTTATGTACTTTTTTATGTACTTTCTTACAAACTTACTTAAGTACTTACTTACTTATGACTAAAAAGTTACGTACTGTAGCCGTATGTAACTTTTCTCAGTAGACCTTACTCATAGCAGAGTTACTAGTTTAAATACGTCCCGTTTGCAGTTTTGTTTGTACAGTATATGTAAGATGTAAAGATGTGGGTAAATCATCAGGGATATTAAACTAAAATCAAATCTCTTACCGCCCCATCCATCTCTCCATATTATTCTACAAGTTTTCATAACCCAAACTAAACGATATTCCCATTAGACACTTCAGTTTACTATGAAACATCTATTAATTCAGCATTTTCACGAACAAATGCAGTGTTGTATAGTAATGAAGTAATAATACTTCACTACTGTACTTAAGTACAGTTTGGGAGACTTTGTACTTTACTTGAGTTTTTAAAAAATTGATAACTTTTACTTTTACTTCACTACATTTCCGAATTTAATTGCATACTTTTACTCCGTTACATTTTCAATGTGCCGTTTAGTTACTCATTACAAAAAAAACCTCTACTGACTGAAGGAAGTCAGGACGTGCCTGGGCTTGTTCGCTACTTGCACATGACAATCAGCCTACACCTGCTGGTTTCATGCAGCTAGTTTAATCAATCAACATCCCTGATGGAAGAGGAGACAGCATCCACGTCGGCTACAAATGAAGGGGGACCTGACGATGAGCATCCCTGGCCGTACTTAAACACAATGTTCTCTTACGCTGATATGAAGGATTCGTCCTATCGAATGAAGTGCCTCTTGTGCCTTCCAAGAAACGTGGAAATCCTATCTTACAGAAACTCCCCGTCCAACCTCAAGAAACACATCGAGGTAAGTTCTAGATTAATAAAATTGTTAGCGTCTATATTCCAATTTCAGTAACCATAACATGGACATTCTAGACACCGTTGTGAAACCTTGAGCAGAACATGTAGAAATTAACTTTGTGTGACATTGTTTCGGTTACACAAAGCGTATTTGATGATGTTGGAGCTAACAGGCTACCTAGCTTTTTCAGCTCAAGGGAAGGTATAGCTGTAGGCTATTCAGATATAAATTCAGACTGCCTTTGCTTGATACTTTTACTTGTACTTTTAATTACATTACTTGAGTACATTTCTTTTTACATTACTTGTCATACTTAAGTACAAGAAGTTCCAGATACTTTAAGACTTTTACTCAAGTAACATTTCAGTCAGTGACTTCGACTTTTACCAAAGTCATTTTTGGGAGGGGTACCTATACTTTTACTTGAGTTTGATTTTCCAGTACTTTATACAACACTGAACAAATGTTTCAGGACTGAGTAAATGTAAATGTAAATGACAAGTTAATTTGCATTGATTCTACAATTAATAATGAGAAAACAGCTGAGCGGATTTAATGAAGGAGGGATGGGATAATATTATGATATATTGGAAGAGAATAGACTGAACATGATGTTTTTAATTCCGGATTAATTGTTTTGAATTAAATAGTTTGGGATTAAAAATATTCTCCTTCTATTTACATCTCCTGGTAGAAAATGCACACTTCAGCTTCTACCGGCTGTTTTGTCATCTCCGTTTGTCGTTACGCCGTGGACCTAAACGTGATCCAAACTTTTTCCGCAGTCGTTCCGATGATAATCAAGCAGCATCTGGAGAATTCCATCATCACGTTTACGTCTGTCGCTGAGGAGGAGACGGGAAGAGCGTCGGAGAAGGAGGAAGAAGACAAACTGCTCTACCTCAGCCCAATCCCACATCCCAAACGCAAATCCAAAGAGCAGTGGATGAAAGTCCGAATCGAGGACTGGTGGAGCCAACGAGCACACGCTGAACGACCGGAATTAATTTAAGAAGAATAAATGCTTACAAGTCAGGTTTGTGGAGATGCAAATATACATGTTTTTTTCAAGCTGATATTTTAGTATTTTCTGACTAAAAAGTTACGTACTGTAGTTTTAAACGAGCTGTATGTAACTTTTCTCAGGTGGGAATAAAATTAAGACAGTAGAGGTTAGTCATGACATCCATACTTATGGATTATGTACACTGCCTGACAAAAGTATAAAGTATTTCTGAACTTTCATAAATAATGATAACAAGACATATTGGTAATGACAACAAATCAATTTATTGATACAGTGGTACCTCACCTTACGAAAGACCCAACGAAAATTTCAAGTTACGAAACGCCTTCACGTTAAATTTTGGTCTCTAGATACGAAAGAAAATTCAAGTTACGAAAGGCAAAATCTCAAAAATTCAAATAATGCGCGCTCAGCCACACACATTATACGCTTTTCTCAGACTGATTTAAACTTTTCTCACATTTGTCTCTCGTTTAAACACTCAAACTTTTATAGATTTTCAACAAAATTATTAATAGTGAAGTGTGGGGGGAAGGGGGAGGGGGGAGAAGACTCCGCTCTGACACGTGTGATAGCGCAGCATGACCCGGCGCGGGGCTGCCAGCAGGTCTAGACCTGGACTAAACCAGGACTGGACCAGGACTAAACCTGGACAAAACCAGGATTAGACCAGGACTAGACCAGGACTAGACCAGGTGGATTAAAGCGCCGCGTGCGGGTCTATTTCCTGGTTTCGTTTCGAGTCACGGCTGAGGCGAGCAGCGAGGGGGACCGCACGCAGTCTGAGCGCATGAACGAAGGCACGCAAGAGCAGACCAGGTCTAGAGCAGGTCTAGAGGAGGCACGGTTTGAGCACGGGTCTCGTTCATGCGCTCAGACTGCGTGCGGTCCCCCTCGCTGCTCGCCTCAGCCGTGACTCGAAACGAAACCAGGAAATAGACCCGCGCGCGGCACTTTAATCCACCTGGTCTAGACCTGGTATAGTCCACGTTTAGTCCTGGGTCTTCAGTCTCTACGCAGAACACAATGTTACACTATAAAAAAAAGTTACACTTTAAAAAAAAACTTGGAACGGGGCCTTGGAACGAATCAGGCTTTTTCCATTGAAATAGCTACTCAACTTACGAAAGATTCACGTTACGAAACTACTTCTGGAACGAATTAATTTCGTAAGATGAGGTACCACTGTATATTAAAGCAAATTTAATCATGTGTAAAGGCGTATTATTGCAAAAATGGGGACTCATCGCAGTGTAGGTCTAACTCAGGTCTAAACCAGGACTAGACTAGGACTATTGTCGTAATACTTTTGTCAGGCAGTGTACTTATGTATTTACTTACTTACTTAATAATGCATTTTATTTAAAAGCGCCTTTCAGAACACCCAAGGACACTGCACAAGGTTAAAAACGAATAAAATGCACAAACAAACAATACAATAAAACATATAAAACTAGATAAAAAACAAAATCAGAGTGGAGTGATTGGCTATGAGAGGTAGGACAGTCTGAACAGGTGGGTTTTGAGTCTGGATTTAAAGAGTGGGAGAGAGTCTATATTCCGGAGGTCAGGAGGGAGAGAGTTCCAGAGCTGAGGAGCAGAGCGGCTGAAGGCTCTGCTCCCCATGGTGACGAGACGGGCAGAGGGGACAGAGAGCTGAAGAGAGGAGGAAGAGCGGAGGGTGCGGGATGGAGTGGTGATGTGGACGAGGTCAGATATGTATGGTGGGGCTAGGTTGTGTAATGCTTTGAATGTGGTAATGAGTATTTTTGAAGTGAATTCGCTGTTTTATGGGGAGCCAGTGGAGTTGTTGTAGTACGAGGGTGATGTGATGGATAGTGGGGGTCCGAGTGATGATCCGGGCTGCAGAGTTCTGTAGGAGCTGCAGTTTCTGAAGGGATTTGTTGGGGAGACCAAAAAAAGAGAGTTACAGTAATCAATGCCAGAGGTGACAAGGCTGTGGACTAGGACGGCAGTGGTGTGAGGAGTGAGGGAGGGGCGGAGACGAGAGATGTTGCGTAAGTGGAAGTATGCAGACCGGGTGACATTATTGATGTGTGAATGAAATGAAAGTGTGCTGTCGAGGATGACAGCCAGACTCTTGACCTGAGGAGAGGGATGGACAGTTGAGTTGTTAATGTTAAAGATCCCATGACATGGTACTTCTTGATGCTTTTATATGGCTCCTTAATGGTTCCCTAATACTGTAAATGAATCCTTCTTCAAAATCAACACTCAGTGCATGAGAAAGAGAGATAAGATGAGAAAGAGTCATAAATGTCACTCCATTATGGGCGTTGTTGCTTGAATGCAAATGAGGAGGACAGAGATGGCCTATAGTAGAGGGGGGGGGGCATGGCCAAACTCTCCGCTCTCAGCTGTGCCTGTGCGCTCTGACCCACTTCTGTGTTTTTGAGCGGAGGGAGAGATGAGAAGCGTTCCATAGAAAAATAAACACATTTCCACAGAAAATAAAATTAAACCACTGCTGTTTCAGATATCCACAGGCTCAGATAAAGGACTTCCGAGCCTAGAAACACTCGCAAGTTCCTCCAGGCAAATAAAAAAAAGCATTTCGCATTGCGTAGCTCCTCTGCAGTCCAAACTCTCTGGGCGTGATTTACAGAGACGCTGAGTACAGACAGACGGGGGTGGAACTGCATTTGCATTTCTTTTTTCGATCTGACGTCAATAAGTTTCCTTGTTCAAAATCGCCCGTTTGAGCTCTGATTTTTTCTAACGCAGAAAAGAGCTCCCCTACCCTAAACAGGGTAGGGGAGCTCACATTAACGTTAACCTCAGAAAGTGAAAATTTCATGCCATGGGACCTTTAATGGAGAAGCTGTTAGATTTGGAGTTACTTACATACTTATTTACTTGTGTATTTACTTACGTAATAATTCATAGCATTTATATAGCGCCTTTCATGACACCCAAAAAGCTTTACGTACTTACTTGTGTACTTACTTACGTATTTACTTACTTACATACTTACTTACTTGAGTACTTATTTACGTACTTACATATTTACTTACTTGTGTACTTACTTATGTATTTACTTACATACTTACTTACTTACTTGTGTACTTACTTACATACTTACTTACTTAAGATGAGACTTTATTGATCTCACACAGGAGAAATTCACTTGCCACAATAGCTCCAGGCAGTTTAGTGCAAGAGAAAGTTTGAGCAAGAAAATGCATGCAGACATAAAAATAATAAGTAATAATAAAATACAGTAATAATAATAAAACAGTAACTGATAGAGTATGGAAAAATATTGCACGTTTGATGGTGGGGATGAGTATGTACTTACTTGTGTACTTACATACTTATGTACTTACTTACTTGTGTACTTACATACTTACTTATGTACTTACCTACTTATGTACTTACTTACTTATGTACTTACTTACTTACTTGTGTACTTACATACTTACTTATGTACTTACCTACTTATGTACTTACTTACTTGTGTACTTACTTACTTGTGTACTTACTTACTTGTGTACTTACATACTTACTTATGTACTTACCTACTTATGTACTTACTTACTTATGTACTTACTTACTTGTGTACTTACTTACTTGTGTACTTGCTTACTTATGTACTTACTTACTTGTGTACTTACATACTTACTTATGTACTTACTTACTTATGTACTTACTTACTTGTGTACTTGCTTACTTATGTATTTACTCACTTTCTTACGCACTTTCTTATGTACTTTCTTACTTCCTTTCTTATTTACTTTCTTACGCACTTCCTTACGTATTTACTTACGTACTTTCTTAGGTACTTACGCACTTACTTACGTACTTTCTTATGTACTTTCTTACTTCCTTTCTTATTTACTTTCTTATGCACTTCCTTACGTATTTACTTACGTACTTTCTTAGGTACTTACGCACTTACTTACGCACGTTCTTATGTACTTTCTTACTTCCTTTCTTATTTACTTTCTTACGCACTTACTTACATACTTTCTTACGCACTTTCTTATTTTATTTGTTCTTTTATTTAATAGGGACGGTGCATATTAATGAACATCTACAACACTGCATTGTTAATACTCCAGATTATAGCAAAAAATGCTCATTTCCGTCTGTCGTCCCTGGGCAGGTGACACCACAGCAAAAACAACAAAAACAACGACAAGTGACAAGTGTCCACAGGTCGGGTTTTCCTTTAGCCACTGTTTCAAATGTGATTTAAAGTGTCCAGTGTTGGAGTCTCTCTTATTGGTTAGTATTAGTACTTACTTGTGACTAAAAAGTTCCGTACTGTAGCTTTAAAGGAGCTGTAGGAGAAGTAGTAATCCAAAGAGCAGTGGATGAAAGTCCAAACCGAGGACTGGTGGAGCCAACGACTGAAATGAATTTAAGAAGAATAAACACTTACATGATCAAGGAATAAATTATTTCAGCTTTAAAATCTAAATAAACCACCCACTGACAGTACAGTAGGAATTAAATTTAATTCCGAAGAATCATTTTCATTAGGAATTAAGTGTTTACATGGTCTTTTTAAAGCAGTTTTATTCAGAATTTAATTATTTTTAGTCGGAATTAAAGCTCTCATGTACGCGCCATTATTTCTACACCATATGAGCGTTTTGGACCAGGCTTTTTTACATTATTATTTGTCCTCAGTTAGCGGTACAATTTCCTCTGAGTGGATTAAATTTATAAGAGAATTTTAAGCCTCTCCAAAACCGTGAGTCACCAGCTCTGTAAGGATCTTCTCTTTTCGAACCGTACGATGAGTCATGCTCCGTTAGAAAGCGTATATATACTGTATGTCGAGTACGAGCGTAGTGGCCTTGCGGAGACAGAGAAGCGGATCTATGGAGGGAGGCGGGCTGTTATGAGCTTTGATTCGTGTTTTTAAATCCTTTTATAATCGGCGGGTGAAAGCTCGAGCAGGAAACAGTCAGAGAAAAGATAAAATCCATTATCACGTACAGGTTCATTACGATTTCCTTTTTTTTTCAGCGGAAATATCTCGACCTGGTGACTAAAACCTTATCTGTAACGCACACTGGATGGCTGAATGAGCGATTTCATTGACACTGAGCATATTGTCAATGTGTCCTTGAGCAAGGCACTTCACCCACCTTGTCTGCGAGTGCCTATGTGTGTCTATGTGATGTGTGTATGAGCGAATGGTGGTGGTTGAATCAATCAATCAATCAAACAATATTTATAAAGCGCTTTTCATACAAAAATGTAACACAAAGCGCCTTACAGTGGTTAAGGATTAGAAGATTGACTTTTATTGATCTCACACAGAAGTTGTTTCTACATTTGACCCAGGGACCAACCCCATAATTTTGTTATTTAGGTTTGGTCAGGACCTCAGCTGGAGGATTTTACCTGGTGCATGTTTGGGTTGATGGGGGAAACCGGAGTGCCCGGAGGAAACCCACCCAGACACGGGGAGAACATGCAATCTCCACACAGAAAGGCCCGGGCGACCCGAACCTTTTTGCTGTGAAGCATGAGTTCTAGCCACTCAGCCACCGTGCTGCCAGAGGAAGAAAAAAACAAACAAACAAACAGAAAAACAGACGGACAAACAAACAGACAAACGAACAAACAAACAGATGGACAAACAGACAAACAAAGGTTGAAGCTGTGTACTGCCTACTACTTTTAAAGGTTTTTTATTCAAAAAACAGGAAGTGTGCTGTTAGCATGCTAGTTGTTGTAAGCATTACCAGTACAGCAAAGCCATTATCAAGTTTTTTTTTAGAATTTAGAAGTCTCATTTGACACTGGTCTATTGCTCTTTTTTTGCTATTCCATCTATTTTTTGTTACCCTCTGTTATATATTATATTGTGATTCCTGAGCTACTGTACTCAAATAATTTCCCTTGTAGATGGTTTGTTGGTTTTTTGGTTTTTTGGTTTGTTGGTTTGTTGGTTTGGTGGTTTGGTGGTTTGGTGGTTTGTTGGTTTGTTTGTTTAGTGGTTTGTTGGTTTGTTGGTTTGTTGGCTTGTTGGTTTGTTGGTTTGGTGGTTTGTTGGTTTGTTGGCTTGTTGGTTTGGTGATTTGGTGGTTTGTTGGTTTGTTGGTTTGTTGGTTTAGTGGTTTGTTGGTTTGTTGGTTTGTTGGTTTAGTGGTTTGTTGGTTTGTTGGTTTGTTGGTGTGTTGGTTTGTTGGTTTAGTGGTTTGTTGGTGTGTTGGTGTGTTTGTTTGTTGCTTTGTTGGTTTGATGGTTTATAGGTTTAGTGGTTTGTTGGTTTGTTGGTTTGTTGGTGTGTTGGTTTGGTGGTTTGTTGGTTTGTTGGTTTGTTGGTTTAATGGTTTGTTGGTTTGTTGGTTTGTTGGTTTGTTGGTTTGTTGGTTTAGTGGTTTGTTGGTGTGTTGGTTTGTTGGTGTGTTGGTTTGTTGGTGTGTTGGTTTAGTGGTTTGTTGGTGTGTTGGTTTAGTGGTTTGGTGGTTTGTTGGTTTGGTGGTTTGTTGGTTTGTTGGTTTGTTGGTTTGTTGGTTTGTTGGTTTAGTGGTTTGTTGGTGTGTTGGTGTGTTGGTTTGTTGCTTTGTTGGTTTGTTGGTTTGTTGGTTTAGTGGTTTGTTGGTTTGTTGGTTTGTTGGTGTGTTGGTTTGGTGGTTTGTTGGTTTGTTGGTTTGTTGGTTTAGTGGTTTAGTGGTTTGTTGGTTTGTTGGTTTGTTGGTTTGTTGGTTTAGTGGTTTGTTGGTGTGTTGGTTTGTTGGTGTGTTGGTTTGTTGGTGTGTTGGTTTAGTGGTTTGTTGGTGTGTTGGTTTAGTGGTTTGGTGGTTTGTTGGTTTGGTGGTTTGTTGGTTTGGTGGTTTGTTGGTTTGTTGGTTTGTTGGTTTGTTGGTTTGTTGGTTTAGTGGTTTGTTCGTTTATTGGTGTGTTGGTTTAGTGGTTTGTTGGCTTGTTGGTTTGTTGGCTTGTTGGTTTGTTGGTTTGGTGGTTTGTTGGTTTGGTGGTTTGTTGGTTTGTTGGTTTGTTGGTTTGTTGGTTTGTTGGTTTAGTGGTTTGTTGGTTTGTTGGTGTGTTGGTTTAGTGGTTTGTTGGCTTGTTGGTTTGGTGGTTTGTTGGTTTGGTGGTTTGTTGTTTTGTTGGTTTGGTGGTTTGGTGAAGTGTGCTCTATCACCGGTAACAATGGAATTTGTCCGGACGTGTTTATCGTTCAAATGATCCGTCAGGCTGGAGCAGCTCGTAAAATTCTTTTTGACAAAATCTCCAAATCACTGCATTCTTGTTGATCGTCCCGTCTTCATTCTTTTTATAAATAAACTTGCCCTGGCAGCGATTTGCTCGCCGCACGCCAAATTTAAAATGTGCATTGAATTGCCACTTAGAATTAATTGCATTAATTTTTATAATGCGTTAATTTGCAGTATAATTAATTAATCTATTTAACACATTAAACTGACAGCCCTACTTTGAACCTCTGCAAAACTTCTTAAAACAAACTCATAAAATCAGGTACAGTGCCCTTAAAACCACAAAATCTTACCACTGTTGAAATTAACACACACAAAAAAGTGACCTAAACAAACTTACATTTTTGCAGCTCACTTGCATTCAACCCAAAGCCCACTCCTGAAATGCTATACACAGTTCACTGGGGACGGAGCCGAACCTTTATATTCCTTTGTTTGTTCTTTCTCCATCTATCTATTTTCACATCAGAGCTGGGCTTGTGTTTACGGCTCTGTGCCATTGCCAGGAGGTGGGCAGGCGGCGGTTTGAGCAGGGCCTGATGGGAGATCTTTGAGAAAACTTGGATTGAGTGATGAATCGATTACACGCCACTGCTCCTACTGCTGCTGCTCCTGTTGTTATTGTGAAGGTAGAAGAAGAAGAAGTCACGGTGACCTCAGAAAGCCAGATTATGATAACTTTATGGAGTTTATGGAGAAGGCTGAGGCACTCCGGTGAGTAATAAGGGAGACGGTTATAGGAGGAGATGGATTTAGATGTGTTTGAAATGAGAACACAATGTTAAACTGCGTGTGCAAAAATGCCCCAAACTGCACAGAGTCAAAAGGGTGCAAACTTGTATTTTTAAAGGTCTTATATTACGCAAAATTGTGCTTTAAGCCATGTTAGAATGTTGTTACCGCCTCAAAAACATACCTGAAGTTTTGTTTCATTCACATGTTTGACTAAGCATTTTTTATCAGTCTGTCTACATCCCCAAAGCCCAAATGTCATGAAGCTGTAGTTTTGAAGTTATCAACTCCTTTTAAACTTTGTTGAGTAGAAATTAGAAATTCCTGGGCTGAAATTATCCAAATGATTCTTGCTAAGATATATGGACTTTAAAAATACAGCGGAGCTCTTCCTGTATTACCACATGACATCACAAGTTCAAAATTTCAAAGTCAGCTTTATTGGCAAATAAGTTTGTGAGCTTTGAGACATGTTAGAATGTGTTATTATGTTGTTGCCTCCTCAAAAACATAATACTACTTTTAGAGATTTTACTGATACTGCACTATTGGAAGTACTGGTACCTGTATGTAAAAGAAAGAAAATATTGTTATGAAGACTATGATATACTACTGCTACTACTATTGGTCCTGCTGAAAGTACACTGCTTCAAGTACAATAAATGCAATAAGTGCAATAAATATAATTGAACTGGAAAAAATGCCTATAAAGTTACTGTATAAACTGGCTTTTTACGAGAACTAGAAATGTAATTGTTGCATGTAACTTCCCCTTTTTATTTATTTTTTTTGTTTTTTAAAGGTCTATTATGTATCAATCCTGCTTAGAGTGAGAATTTATCAAAGTTCAGTAAGTCAGTAAAGTCAGCTCAAAGTTGTCAAAAACCATATGTACAGGTTGCACACACACACACAGGATTTGAAATTGCAGCGCCCCCTAGGCCCACAGTGAACATAAAACATCTGATAAACAAGACAATAAACACCATGACTAAAACATCACATATACCTGTAGCAAAAGTACAGTAAACTTGTATATAATACAAACAGGTAAAACACACAACGTGGAGCGTAATAAAGCTCAGATGGTGTCATTTAAGCAGCAGTGTCAGTGTTATTTAAGCAGCAGTGTCAGTGTCATTTAAGTGTCATTTAAGCAGCAGTGTCAGTGTCTTTTAGGTGTCATTTAAGCAGCAGTGTCTGTCATTTAAGTGTAATTTAAACAGCAGTATCAGTGTCATTTAGCTGTCATTTAAGCAGCAGTGTCAGTGATTTAGGTGTCATTTAAGCAGCAGTGTCAGTGTCATTTAAGTGTCATTTAACTCATTGGCTGCCGGAGACGTCTATAGACGTTCGGGCGAACCCAACCGTTGATTGCCAGAACGTCTATAGACGTTCAACACGTTTTTCAGCGGGGGTTGCTAGGTTACAGCCTGGAGCAACTTTTGAGGTGTAATTCACATCTCTCAACATGTAGATGGCGATGTTGTATCATTATTTGCCGATCAGAGCCGGGGAAGAAAGGAGGAGTGCAGTGTGTGTATAGATGTGTGTAAGATGGCGAGGCCAGAGAACCCGGAAAAGCAGATAACTGTTGATCAGCGCCTATGGAGCGATCAGATTGCTCTTGGGACCCAGGATCCTGGATCAGAGGATCGCAGAGACAAGCCGGATCAAGCAGCGAGGTCTGAGCAGAGATCTGCTGTGCCCGAGGAGGGGGCGTGTCCTGTGTGCGCTGCACGGACCAGGGAGTCTCTTCAGAACTACGACAGCTCCAAAGAAGAAGTTTACTGACTTGGAGCAGTAATGGTGCTGTATGGTAATTGTAATGAATGAAGTTGTGTGTGTGTGTGTGTGTGTGTGTGTGTGCGTGCGTGCGTGCGTGCGCGTGTGCGTGCGTGCGCGCGTGCGTGTGTAGCTGTGTGTGTGTGTGTAAAGGTTTATGCATGGGCTTGTGTGTATGTACATATATATATATATATGTGTGTGTGTGTGTGTGTGTGTGTGTGTAGGTGTGTGTGTGTGTGTGTGTGTGTGTGTGTATTAGTTTTTATTATGGGTCTGTACTCTGGGCCTCAGACAAAGCCTCAACAAAGTTCTATTTTATATGAAAAGATATTATTATATCCTGTAAACATCTCTTGGCACTATTCACAGAGCCTTATATTCTTATATTTGTAAATAAAAAATGTACTTTGTCATCAAAAATCTCTTTCTCTGTTATTTTAGATGTTTGAGGTGTCACTAAATCAATAAATATTGATGTCAAAGTCACTGATCTGCTCGAAATCCTTCTCTGAACTCAACGCTCGTTTTCTCCATTTCTTGCTCAAAAACCAGTGTTTTTGCTGAAACTTCCCTATGTTCTACTATCAGTTATTTGAGAACCGAAAAGGTTAGAAACATAATTTTTTTTCCAGGTGAAAGAAGAGAGTCTAGGCTTTATTTTGATGTGTGCCATGTTTATATAGTCAAAGAACTCAGTATTCTGTGAGTCTTGTAAAATCAGTGAAAATTCTCTGAATCGCTGGCACTCTACAGGCTTAGATTTTGAAAACAGGCTGGCAGTGAAAGAGTTAAGCAGCAGTGTCCGTGTCATTTAAGTGTCATTTAAGCAGCAGTGTCAGTGTCATTTAAGCAGCAGTGTGATTGGGGGAGGGCAGGGCAGGGAGAGAGTTGAGCATCCTGACCTCTTGGTGGATGAAGCTGTCTTTCAGTCTGCTGGTCTTGGCCCTGAGGCTCCTCAGTCTCCTTCCTGATGGCAGCAGACTGAAGAGGCAGTTGGATGGGTGGGTGGGATCACCCAGAGGGCTT
>JAVJIX010000359.1:222500-374124 GCA_036785185.1 Paratrypauchen microcephalus
GTCCCACATGTGCCTTGGAGGACACGACGACGTCACGTGCAGCGAGTGTGCTCAGTGTTTATGGAAGTTGCCTAAACATGGACGTGAGCATTGAGCGCCGGGAGATTTTATAGTTGCTGTCGTACCAGAGCCAGAACATGTACAACTTGTTTTAAGGAAAAGACTGAGAAGGAGAAGGAGAAGGTTTTTGGTCTTGGCGTTTTGTGGGGCAGTGGCAGCAACGTCCGTAGAAAGGAACGTGTTGGTGCTGAGAGTGGTGCTTCGGTGCTTCACTGACATGGACTTCATACACATTTTTCGTATGACGAGAAGAACGTTCGTGTACATTTGTGAGCGCCTACTTGTACCACTCTCACTTGTTGATGACGTGTAGGTCGGATGAATGCGACCTGGCCGTTCAGACCGAAGTTGCATGTCAAAAGATCGGATATGTATCGGTTTTAGGACCAAATATCCAAGTGGCCTGGGTCGCATTTGAAAAAATCAGATCTGCGTCGCTCAGACTGTCATTAAAAGATCAGATACAGGTTGTATAGGGGCGAAAAAATCTGATTTGGGTCACTTCAAATGCAATCTGAACGTAGCCATATTTGGCCTGGAGAAGGACCTCATCCCGCTTGTTTCCATGGAATTTTTGTTATTTTGATGATCATTTTCTAACCTGGGAAATCCCTGGCTGGTTTTGTTCGTTCTGATCTAACAGACAGCCTGGCAACTAGAGGCGAGCTCTCCTGATTTTGGGAGCCAATCAGAGAGCGGGGAGGGGTGGGAAGACAGTGACGCGTACTACGTGACAAACGGAAGCTTGTAGTTTGAACTGACAACTGACATGATTGGCTATGGGCTACGTATACGCCAAATGATAGACATTCGTAACGCCCAATCAACGGCCTTTGGCAATCGTAAAGCACACCTCCAGTACGAGATATTCAGTAGGTGCTCCCAGACCATATCTCACTTGTGATATGGTCTGGTGTAAACCAGGCAAATCATTTTCCACAGTATGGCATAAAACTATCAGTGGAGAATGTTCCAAAGTATGCCATCCATCCACTTTCTTCCGCTTTTCCGGGGCCGGGTTGCTTGGGCAACAGTCTAAGCAGGGACTCCCAGACTTCCTTCACCCTGGACACTTCCTCCAACTTCTCCAGGGGGACCCCAAGGTGTTCCCAGGCCAGCCGGGAGACACAGTCCCTCCAGTGTGTCCTGGGCCTTCAGTTCCGACGTATGGTTTTAACTTTAACTAGATGTCCCCATTTGCAGCCCACCATTTGTATTTATTTATTTAGTTTGTTTCAGGCAAAAATGCCATATACTCATCTCATTTTCTCAGACCCCCATTCCTCCATTTTCCTGTAAAAACCTCTGCCGTAGGACGTAGGGTAATTTGTGAATGTTAAAATAATTTGCCAAAGGACGAGGTGACTTTGGAGTTGAACCAGAGACCATCTGGAGCCTGCTGTTAGTTAATGAGAAAGTCCGGTGCCACGGTGAGTCTCCAAGTGCCTCTATAGGGCAACACCGGAGAAATAACAGGAACAAAGACAATCCATTTGAAAATTAACAAAAAAAACATTGACAAAACTTCACAAGCTGTTATTGTTTTGCCCAGAATGTTCCTCAGTATGGCATTAGACATTTCTATCCCCATGGAGACAAGCAGGTGACGCTGTTAAACCAAGAGCTCTGCTGGGATCTCAGGGTAAGAATGAATGTATTTTGGGGTCTTTGTTTCCATGGAAATGTTATTGCTTGGAATAGTACACAGCATGGCATTATACCTGTTTATCTCCATGAAGAAAAGTACTGTATGCGCAAGATCTATGGAGAGGCGACCATGTTCATGTTTTATTTCTATTCTAAGGCAAAACTTTATATTTATTTTCGTATTTATAAATTTTTTTATATATATTTTTTTTTACTTGAACTCCTCCACTTGAGGCAAAGCTTTCGATTTACTGTCAATCTACGAGCTCTGGATAATGACCGAAAAGACGAGATCGCGGATACAAGCGGCCAAAATGAGTTTCCTCCGCAGAGTGGCTGGGCGCTCCCTTAGAGATAGGGTGAGGAGCTCAGTCACACTGGAGGGGCTCGTAGTAGAGCCGCTGCTCCTCCGCGTCGAGAGGAGCAGCTGAGGTGGCTCGGGCATCTGTTCCGGACGCCTCCTGGACGCCTCCCTCGGGAGGTGTTCCGGGCATGTCCCACCGGGAGGAGGCCCCGGGGAAGACCCAGGACACGCTTGAGGGACAATCACTGCGTGCACATGGTAGGATCCTGTTATTCTGCGGGTGGTCTGTCCTTAGATCCCAGTGCACATGAAGCTCGTGTAATCGGATAATGGTCAACGACCTGGCCGGCTCCGCTATGCTATATGGCGCTGTGTTCCAACTACTTCCGGGTGATGGCTACTCAATAAAAACACAACAAACTATGTGGCGGTATACAAAGATGGCGCTCGAGGAGTTTGACGGAGCAGCATTGGTGTACGTGTTGTGCATTCTTTCTTCGCAGCGATGATTTCGTCTGATTTTTCCGGCAACAATCGCTACTTATGACGGCGTCGGCGCCTCCTGCCACTTCCGGGTGAAATCCCTGGCGAAAATTCCAGCTCATGCGCAGTACGCCAATCCAATCCGATATCGTGCACAAGGCGGCACCGAGCGGATTACTATCGGCCTAAGCCAGGGGTTCCAATCAGATTCGGGAAACCAATCCCTATACGATCGCCTGTGCACGTGAATTCTATACAATCCCAATCCGTTTGCAATCGGATTACACTTGTCCATGTGCACGCAGTCTATGTCTCCCGGCTGGCCTGGGAACGCCTTGGGGTCCCCCCGGAGGAGCTGAAGGAAGTGTCCGGGGGGAAGGAGGTCTGCAAGTCCCTGCTTAGACTGTTGCCCCCATGAAACAACATAATCGTCCGCTTTGCACTGAAAGATCGTATATTATTTAATTTGATCAACTCACAGCCACAGAGTTACACGGGACACTGTGAATTCAAATGCCGTTTTCTGAAAATGCATTATATACAAACAACAGGATGAAAAACGTCTAAGACATTTTTCTCTTACATTTATGTGAGCAAACTGTAGAAAAACTTCAATCTGATATCTCTAAATGTAAGGTGTTTTTTTTTTTTTTCCTATTCACCTGCAGCGTCTCGCCTTAAGACACTACTAGCAATAGACTTCGACTTAGACAAACTTTATTGATCCACAAGGGAAATTATTTGGATCCAGAAGCTCACTCATCATAATATAATATAATATCAGAGAGTAAAATCAATGTACAGTGGTACCTCACCTTACGAAAGCCCCAACAAACGAAAATTTCAAGTTACGAAACGCCTTCACGTTAAATTTTGGTCTCTAGATACGAAAGAAAATTCAAGTTACGAAACGCGAAATCTCAAAAATTCAAATAATGCGCGCTCAGCCACACACATTATACGCTTTTCTCAGACTGAATTTAAACTTTTCTCACATTTCTCTCGTTTAAACACTCAAACTTTCATAGATTTTCAACAAAATTATTAATAGTGAAGTGTGGGGGGAAGGGGGAAGGGGGAGGGGGGAGAAAACTGCGCTCTGACACGTGTGATAGCGCAGCATGACCCGGCGCGGGGCTGCCAGCAGGTCTAGACCTGGACTAAACCAGGACTGGACCAGGACTAAACCAGGACTGGACCAGGACTAAACCAGGACTAAACCTGGACTAAACCAGGACTAGACCAGGTGGATTAAAGTGCCGCGCGCGGGTCTATTTCCTGGTTTCGTTTCGAGTCACGGCTGAGGCGAGCAGTGAGGGGGACCGCACGCAGTCTGAGCGCATGAACGAACGCATGCAAGAGCCGCGGTGGTCTAGACCAGGTCTAGACCAGGTCTAGAGGAGGTCTAGAGGAGGCACGGTTTGAGCACGGGTCTCGTTCATGCGCTCAGACTGCGTGCGGTCCCCCTCGCTGCTCGCCTCAGCCGTGACTCGAAACGAAACCAGGAAATAGACCCGCGCGCGGCGCTTTAATCCACCTGATCTAGTCCTGGTTTAGTCCAGGTTTAGTCCAGGTTTAGACCTTGGTCTAGACCTGGTATAGTCCACGTTTAGTCCTGGGTCTACAGTCTCTACGCAGAACACAATGTTACACTATAAAAAAAAGTTACACTATAAAAAAAAAAAAACTTGGATCGGGGCCTTGGAACGAATCAGGCTTTTTCCATTGAAATAGCTACTCAACTTACGAAAAATTCACGTTACGAAACCACTTCTGGAATGAATTAATTTCGTAAGGTGAGGTACCAATGTATATGTACAAGTTAAAATAAAATAGAAGAATAAGTAATAAAATATAAAATCACAGCTATATACACGAGACAAGAACAGCAGTGCAATAATGTACTGATATGGTATAAGGTTATCCGTTACTTCAGATTGTGTTGTCGTACAGTTGTAGGGAGTATTATCTCCTCTGTTCCTCTATATTCTGGTGCAGTGGGTGAGCAGGAGTGTCCATGATGGAGAGCAGTTTGTCCAGTGTCCCTCACTGTGACAAATGTCTCCAGCTCACAGACGATCACGTGTCCAGCTTTATGGATCAGCTTGTCGATCCGTCTGATGTCCCTTTTACTGGTGCTGCTCCCCCAGCAGAACCACAGCGAAGTCCAGGGCGCTGACCTCCACAGACTGGGAGAAGATCTCCAGAAACTCGCTGGACACATTGAAAGACCTGAACTTTTCTCAGGGAGTCTCCTCATGCTCTTTTTGTAGACAATGACACCTTTATTATTATTATTATTATTATTATTATTATTATTATTATTATTATTATTATTATTATTATTATTATTATTATTATTATTAACCTTTATGTATCCCTGTAGTGAAATGATTTCTCTGCATTTGACCATCTTTCCAGGAGCAGTGGGCAGCTCATCTTTCAGGTGCCACATTTCCATGATCTTATTGCTCGGCTTTGGTCAGGACCTTTTTTTTTTTTTTTTTTTTTTTTTTTTAAACGTATGGAGCATGTTTTTTTGGGTTGATGGGGGAAACCGGAGTGCCCGGAGGAAACCCACCCTAAAACAGAACTGAACCAGGACTAAAACAGGACTGAACCAGGACTAAAACAGGACTGAACCAGGACTAAAACAGGTCTAAAACAGGACTAAAACAGGACTAAAACAGGACTAAAACAGGTCCAACACAGGTCTATAACAGGACTAAAACAGGACTAAACCAGGTGTAAAAAAAAGGTCTAAAACAGGACTGAACCAGGACTAAAACAGGTCTAAAACAGAACTGAGCCAGGACTAATACAGGACTGAACCAGGTCTAAAACAGGTCTAAAACAGGTCTAAAACAGGACTGAACCAGGAATAAAACAGGACTAAAACAGGTCCAAAACAGGTCTAAAACAGGACTGAACCAGGATTGAACCAGGACTAAAACAGGACCAAAACATAGTCATAGTCATAGTCATAGTCATAGGTCATAGTTGCTTTACTGTCGAAAAACAATCATATGTACATGTACATAGAGTGAATTCGAAATTTAGTTTCCCCACTAACCAGGCAGGACAGTGATAGAGTGGCCAGGGGAGGAGCCGCTGCACTTGCGCGCGCCGCCGACTGGAAGATGCAGAGTAGAAAAGATGCAATACACTCAATGACAATTATACACAACATGTAATGACAGAAAACAATTGGATAGGTAACATACGGTGTCTTTTTCTTTGGTGACAAGAGGGAAGGGTGTGGGGCAAGGGAAAAGATCAGAAATCCATGAAATTGATTGAAAACTGAAGAAGAAGCAGATGTCCTAAAAATAGACAGGGCAGTATTACTTAAAACATGTGAGTGTGAGTCCAATAGTGTGTGGCAATGTGTTTGTAGAGTCTGTGAGATAAGCGGCGGGTGGCGGCCTTGGACGTGTTTGTGCAGAAGAAGCAGTCAAAACAAAGTGAAGTCCAGTTGAATCACATTTTTCCAGGAGAATTGATTACAAAAGGGGAATTTAACATAATCGATACATTTTAGAACCCAGGCGAACAGACAACAGAACTCTGGTTTCTGTCAGGTCCCCACTTCCTGCAGGTCTGTGCGACTCGCAATCCTCCCCCTGGCACGTATGATAATGAATATGGACAGAGCCGCTCTTCCCCACAGTTCCAAATCCATTTATCCACGATGTTATCTAGGGCCAGGTGGATCCCACAGATGGATGAAACGTTCACCTGTGTTTTTCCTTCTGATGTTGCCCCCTCCCCCCCCCGAGTTCGCAGTTCCCCACACTGAGCGGCGGATCGGGGCTCTTTTATCCGCTCGGCTCCAATTAGGGATGGGTCAGAAAACATCCCCCAGGCCAATCCAGATGTCCTCCCATCAAAATTCCAATAGTAATCGCTCCGTGTCCTCCGGTAACAGCGGTGCCAGGCACATGACGCGTCCTTCGTGTATCAGGCAGCACGTTCCCGTAGGGCTGACCAGCTCTCCAGACCGGCGCTCCTCCGTGGAAAAAGCGTAGGGACCAGCTTTATCCAATTCATAATTTAGGATTTGAAAAATCTGTTCCAACAGGAGAAAAAAAGACGAGACGAGAGAAATAAAACATCAAACAGAGCAAAGATGAAGGAGGAAGAGAAAAGTGTGTCTGCTCCTCATGACAGCTAGGAGGAAATTGATCAGATCTAAAACAGGACTAAAACAGGTCTAAAACAGGACTAAAACAGGACTAAAACAGGTCTAAAACAGGACTAAAACAGGTCTAAAACAGGACTAAAACAGGTCCAAAACAGTACTAAAACAGGTCTAAAACAGGACTAAAACAGGACTAAAACAGGACTAAAACAGGACTAAAACAGGACTAAAACAGGTCCAAAACAGGACTAAAACAGGTCCAAAACAGGACTAAAACAGGACTAAAACAGGACTAAACCAGGTGTAAAACAGGTCTAAAACAGGAC
Source organism: Paratrypauchen microcephalus (assembly GCA_036785185.1). NCBI lineage: Eukaryota > Metazoa > Chordata > Actinopteri > Gobiiformes > Gobiidae > Paratrypauchen > Paratrypauchen microcephalus. The sequence goes on from JAVJIX010000359.1 coordinate 229,462, forward strand.
TGAACCGGGACTAAAACAGGTTTAAAACAGGACTAAAACAGGACTAAAACAGGACTAAAACAGGACTAAAACAGGTCCAAAACAGGACTAAAACAGGACTAAAACAGGACTAAACCAGGTGTAAAACAGGTCTAAAACAGATCTAAAACAGAACTAAAACAGGACTAAAACAGGACTGAACCAGGTGTAAAACAGGACTGAACCGGGACTAAAACAGGTCTAAAAAAGGTCTAAAACAGAACTAAAACAGGACTAAAACAGGTCCAAAACAGGTCTAAACCAGGTGTAAAACAGGTCTAAAACAGGACTGAACCAGGACTAAAACAGAACTGAGCCAGGACTAATACAGGACTGAACCAGGTCTAAACCAGGTCTAAAACGGGTCTAAAACAGGACTGAACCAGGACTAAAACAGGACTAAAACAGATCTAAAAGAAGACTAAAACAGGTCTAAAACTGGACTGAACCAGGACTAAAACAGGACTAAAACAGGACTAAACCAGGTCTAAAACAGAACTGAGCCAGGATTAATACAGGACTGAACCAGGATTGAACCAGGACTAAAACAGGACCAAAACAGGTCTAAAACAGGATTGACCCAGGAATAAAACAGGACTAAACCAGGACTAAACTGCGTCTAAAACAGGACTAAAACAGGTCTAAAACAGGACTGAACCAGGACTAAAACAGGACCCATCCAGACATGGAAAGAACATGCAAACCTGCAACCTTCTTGCTGTGAGGCATGAGTGCTAGCCACGCCGGGTGAAGAAAAACGAAACAAAAACCAAACTAAAATCGATCAGTTAATGCCTGACTGTGGAATCCGAGGCTCCTGGACAGAAAGTTCCACAGTGCAGCTTTTGTTTAGACCTTATACCTTCATGTCCAAGTCCCTGGAGAAAGTTTGTAGTGTTTTTTTACATTTCTATTCCGTGTCCAGTGTTGGATTCACAGTTTTCACTCTTGAATTCTGGTGTTTTTGACCGTTTATTTCCCTCGGACTGTCCCGCTCTATAAAGACGCTGTGGTCTGATAAGACGGAGAAACCCGACATCACACCAGAGTCCAGCTCCCGTGTGCTGCTTACACCTGCACATTTCCGGATAACATCAGCAATCCTCTCTCCTCCTCTCCTCTCCTCTTCTCTCTCTCTCTTCCCCCTCTCTTTGCTTCCCTCTCTTTTCTCTCCTCTCTTCCTCTTCCTCTCCAAAGCTCTCCGGACATCGGGTGTAGGCTGTGATTGCACAAACTTATAATTGGTTTTTATCTTTCTGTTTCTCTCTCTCCTTCTCCTTCTCTTCCTCTTCCCTCCCTCTATCCTCCTCTCTTTGTATGTACGCTAATTATCCTCCTTTCTCCTCTCTCCATCTCCTCTTTTCCAGCTCACCTCCTCTTTGCTAACCCTATGTTTCCTCATCTCTCCCCTTCCTCCTTCTTTTCTCCTCTTTTTTCCCTCCTCTCTCTCCCTTTTGTCCTTCTGTTCTCCTCTTTTCTCCTCTAATTAACACTACGTTTCCTTCTCTCTCTCCCTTTCTTCCTTCTCTACTCTTTTCTCCTCTCTTCCTCCTCTAACTAACCCCATGTTTCCTTCTCTCGCTCCCTTTTGTCCTTCTTTTCTCCTCTTTTTTCTCCTCTCTCTCCCTTTCGTCCTTCTTCTCTCCTCTTTTCTCCTCTAATTTACCCTGTTTCCTCCTCTCTCTCTCCCTTTTGTCATTCTTCTCTCCTCTTCTCTCCTCTTTCCTCCTCTAACTAACCCCATGTTTCCTCCTCTCGTTCGCTTTCGTCCTTCCTCTCTCCTCTTTTCTCCTCTCCTCCAACTAACGCTATGTTTCCTCCTCTCTTTCCCTTTCATCCTTCCTCTCCTCTTTTCTCCTCTCTTCCTTCTCTAACTAACCCTATGTTTCCTCTTCTCTTTCCCTTTCCTTCTTCTTCTCTCCTCTTTTCTCCTCTCCTCCTTTAACTAAGCCAATGTTTCCTTCTCTTGTTCCCTTTTGTCTTTCTTCTCTCCTCTTTTCTCCTCTCCTCCTCTCTCTCCCTTTCGTCCTTCTTCTCTCCTTGTTTCCTCCTCTCTCCCTTTCCTCCTTCCTCTCTCCTCTTTTCTCCTCTCCTCCTCTAACTAACCCTATGTTTCCTCCTCTCTCTCTCACTTTCGTCCTTCCTCTCTCCTCTTTTCTCCTCCTCTCCAAAACTTCCTTAACATTTGCTTGAGGCTGTGATGACACAATATATGTTTCCTTCTCTCCCCCTTTTTTGCTTCTCCTCTCCTCTACTTTCCTCTCCTCTCCCTCCTTCTCTTCTCTCCTTTTCACCTCTCGTTCTTTCCTTTTTGCCCTCCTCCACCTCTCCAGTGCTCCCTGGACATATGGTGTAGGCTGTGATTGCACAAACATCTCTCTATGTTTAGCTCCTTCTCTCTCCTTTGCTTTCTCCCTCGCTTCCTCCTCTCCCCCTCTCTTCCTCTCCTCCTTTCCTTGAACATATGGTATCGTCTACAATTGCACAAACTTCTAACTAACCCGATGTTTCTTCTTCTCCCCCCTCTTTCCGGACATATGGCATAGTCTGCGATTCCTCGTCGTCTTTTTCTCTCGCTCTCCTCCTCTCTTCCTTCTCTCCTCCTCTCCCTGGACATATGGTATACCCTGTGTCTCCTCTTCTCCTTTCCACTTCCCTATCCTCCTTCTTTCCTTTCTCCCCCTCTCCTCTCCTCTCTCCATTTCTCTTCCTCCTCTTCTCTTCCCACCTCTTTTTTCTCTCCTCTCTTTGTCTCCTCCTCCTCTCTCCTCCTCTCTCTGCCGCCAATTGGATGAACTTCAAACTAACCCTCTTCTTCTCCCTCATCTCTCTCTCCAGCTCTTCCTCTTCTCCTAGAACAGGACTAAAACAGGACTGAACCAGGACTAAAACAGGACTAAAACAGGACTAAAACAGGACTGAACCAGGACTAAAACAAGACTGAACCAGGAGTAAAACAGGACTAAAACAGGACTGAACCAGGACTAAAACAAGACTGAACCAGGAGTAAAACAGGACTAAAACAGGACTGAACCAGGACTAAAACAGGACTGAACCAGGACTAAAACAGGACTAAAACAGGACTAAAACAGGACTGAACCAGGACTAAAACAGGACTGAACCAGGACTAAAACAGGACTGAACCAGGACTAAAACAGGACTGAACCAGGACTAAAACAGGACTAAAACAGGACTAAAACAGGACTGAACCAGGACTAAAACAGGACTGAACCAGGACTAAAACAGGACTAAAACAGGACTAAAACAGGACTAAAACAGGACTGAACCAGGACTAAAACAGGACTGAACCAGGACTAAAACAGGACTGAACCAGGACTAAAACAGGACTAAAACAGGACTGAAACAGGACTGAACCAGGACTAAAACAAGACTGAACCAGGACTAAAACAGGACTGAACCAGGAGTAAAACAGGACTAAAACAGGACTAAAACAGGACTAAAACAGGACTGAACCAGGACTAAAACAGGACTAAAACAGGACTGAACCAGGACTAAAACAGGACTAAAACAGGACTAAAACAGGACTGAAAGCAGGACTAAAACAGGACTAAAACAGGACTGAACCAGGACTAAAACAAGACTGAACCAGGAGTAAAACAGGACTAAAACAGGACTGAACCAGGACTAAAACAGGACTGAACCAGGACTAAAATAGGACTGAACCAAGACTAAAACAGGACTGAACCAGGACTAAAACAGGACTACAACAGGACTAAAACAGGACTAAATCAGGACTAAATCAGGACTGAACTAGGACTAAAAGAGGACTAAAACAGGTCTAAATCAGGACTGAATTAGGACTAAAACAGGACTGAAAACAGGACTAAAACAGGACTGAACCAAGACTAAAACAGGACTAAATCAGGACTGAACCAGGACTAAAACAAGACTGAACCAGGACTAAAACAGGACTGAACCAGGACTAAAACAGGACTAAAACAGGACTGAACCAGGACTAAAACAGGACTGAACCAGGACTAAAACAGGACTAAAACAGGACTGAAAGCAGGACTAAAACAGGACTAAAACAGGACTGAACCAGGACTGAACCAGGACTAAAACAAGACTGAACCAGGACTAAAACAGGACTAAAACAGGACTGAAAACAGGACTAAAACAGGACTGAACCAGGAGTAAAACAGGACTAAAACAGGACTAAAACAGGACTAAAACAGGACTAAATCAGGACTGAACTAGGACTAAAAGAGGATTAAAACAGGACTGAATTAGGACTAAAACAGGACTGAAAACAGGACTAAAACAGGACTAAAACAGGACTAAAACAGGACTGAACCAAGACTAAAACAGGACTAAAACAGGACTAAAACAGGACTGAACCAGGACTAAAACAGGACTGAATCAGGACTAAAACAGGACTAAAACAGGACTAAAACAGGACTGAACCAGGACTAAAACAAGACTGAACCAGGACTAAAACAGGACTGAACCAGGAGTAAAACAGGACTAAAACAGGACTAAAACAGGACTAAAACAGGACTAAATCAGGACTGAACTAGGACTAAAACAGGACTGAAAACAGGACTAAAACAGGACTGAACCAAGACTAAAACAGGACTAAAACAGGACTAAAACAGGACTGAACCAGGACTAAAACAGGACTAAAACAGGACTGAACCAGGACTAAAACAGGACTGAACCAGGACTAAAACAGGACTGAACCAGGACTAAAACAGGACTAAAACAGGACTAAAACAGGACTAAAACTGGACTGAACCAGGACTAAAACAGGTCTAGAACAGGACTGAACCAGGACTAAAACAGGTCTAAAGCAGGACTGAACTAGGACTAAAAGAGGACTACAACAGGTCTAAAACAGGTCTAAAACAGGACTGAACCAGGACTAAAACAGATCTAAAGCAGGACTGAACTAGGACTAAAAGAGGACTACAACAGGTCTAAAACAGGTCTAAAACAGGTCTAAAACCGGACTAAAACAGGACTGAACCAGGACTAAAACAGGTCTATAGCAGGTCTAAAACCGGACTAAAACAGGACTAAATCAGGACTGAACTAGGACTAAACCAGGTCTAAACCAGGTCTAAACCAGGTCTAAACCAGGTCTAAACCAGGTCTAAACTAGGTCTAGAACAGGTCTAAACTAGGTCTAGAACAGGTCTACAAACTTCTAACTCTTCCTCTTTCTCTGTCTTTTCCTCATTTCGGTGTTTTCTTCGAAGCCGTTGCGTTCTGAGCTGCACCAATTTAGAAGCCGCGGCGCGATGGAGATTCACATGAAAGGCCTTGTTATTCTTGATTATGCCTTGTTATTCGGCCTGTGTTGGCAGTCGTATCGATCGCAGTACAGTGTATATCGTCTGCCGTATTGATCCGGCTCTTCCTGGTGCGGTGGGTGGCCGCTGATCATTGGCTGGAGCCGGGAGGGGGGTCTTTTTACCTTTAGATCTATGGCATGTTGAAAGGAAGGTGGCAGGTAGGAAATCATGCATAATACATCAACTTGGGGCCATTAGTCAACTTCAGGAATTATAGCGTTTCTCACACCGGGACGGATCTGATGTTTTTAATGATCTCGCCATTTCCGTGTCCGTTTGAATTGAAAACGTAATAATGGGCGATGTATCTGCGAGGTGGTTGTGTGAGCTTCAATCTTTTATTCTTTGTTTGTATTGTCTGGTATGGATAGAACTTAATTGCTCGACGTTGGAAATTCAGAAAATATGAAAGATTATGTTTGTTAAAGGTGCATTATGTAACTTTTCAAGGAGGTTTGCTATGCGTGTTTCCATGGACTGGACTGAAACAGGACTAAGTCAGGACTAAAATAGAGCTAAAACAGGCCTAAAACAGGACTAAAACAGGACTGAACCAGGTCTAAAACAGGTCTAAAACAGCACTGAACCAGGACTACAACAGGTCTAAAACAGGTCTAAAACAGGACCGAACCAGGCCTAAAACAGGACTGAATCGGGACTAAAACAGGACTGAACCAGGACTAAAACAGGTCTAAAACAGGACTGAACCAGTAGTAAAACAGGACTGAACCAGGACTAAAAGAGGACTAAAATAGGTCTAAAACAGGACCGAACCAGGACTAAAACAGGACTGAAACCGGACTAAAACAGGACTGAACCAGGACTTAAACAGGACTGAACCAGGACTGAACCAGGACTAAAGCAGGACTGAATCGGGACTAAAACAGGACTGAACCAGGACTAAAACAGGTCTAAAACAGGACTGAACCAGTAGTAAAACAGGACTGAACCAGGACTAAAACAGGACTGAATCGAGACTAAAACAGGACTGAACCAGGACTAAAAGAGGACTAAAACAGGTCTAAAACAGGTCTAAAACAGGACTGAACCAGGACAAAAACAGGACTGACTGTGGAGAGAGTCAGCAGCACCAAGTTCCTGGGTGTGCACATCTCTGAGGACCTCTCCTGGTCAAGAACACTGCATCACTGGTCAGTAAAGCCCAACAGCGACTTCCTCCACAAGCTGAAGAGAGCCAGAGCCCCAGCTCCATCATGAGCACCTTCTACAGAGGCACCACAGAGAGCATCCTCAGCAGCTGCATCACTGTGTAGTATGGCACCTGCACCGTGTCCTGCACCCGGAAAAACCTACACTGAGTAGTGAGAGCAGCTGAAAGAATCGTGGGTGTCTCTCTCTCCCCTCCCTGCAGGACATCTACCTCACCCGCCTCACCCGCAAAGCCCTCTGGGTGATCCCACCCACCCATCCAACTGCCTCTTCAGTCTGCTGCCATCAGGAAGGAGACTGAGGAGCCTCAGGGCCAAGACCAGCAGACTGAAAGACAGCTTCATCCACCAAGCTGTCAGAATGCTGAACTCTCTCCCAATGACACTGCTGCTTAAATGACACTGACACTGCTGCTTAAAGGAGAATTAACGTTTTTTACAATCTAAGCCTTATTTCGGTAATAAAACAAGTCGTTTTATTCACCCATAGCACTTTGGTGTCATATGGAGCATTTCCGGAGATGTTTTAGATTAGCGATATCCATAATGATTTCTCGGGGCATATGTTTGCGGTCTCCAAATAACACAAACTTTAGCACTTTTCAAATCATAGAAGCTCAATGTCTTAGTCTACACTTTCGTTTGAGTCAAAAGTGTCCTGTAATCCGAGATTTAGCCATAATTTACAGCTTTGTGTTTCATGTTTGGGTCCCGAGAGCTGAGAGCGAAATAAGCTGTGACTCCGCACATGCGCACTGGCGTCCTCATCTACTCGAAACTATGGCTAAATCTCGTAGTAGTTGTTGTAGCAGTAGCAGTAGTAGTTGTAGTAGTAGTAGTAGTAGTAGTAGTAGTTCTAGTAGTAGTAGTTGTAGTAGTAGTAATTGTTGCAGTAGCAGTAGTAGTTGCAGTAGTAGTATTAGCTGTAGTAGTAGTAGTAATTGTAGTAGTAGTATCAGTCCACTCGTGATCTTTTGGTCGTATATGTGTATATTATGTGTATATTATACAAAACTGCACACATTTTATTTTATGAAAATACTAGTACTTGAAGCAGTGTACTTTCAGAAGTAGAAATAGTAGTCGCAGTAGTTTATCATAATCTTCATAAGAACATTTTCTGGACGTACAGGTACCAGTACTTCCAATAGTGCAGCATCAGTAAAATCTATAGTCCCTTTAAGCATTGGTGCTGTTGAATACAAACATACCGTGGACTCTACGACATTATTTACACATTTCTAACCCTAAAGATGTAGATTTTAGAACCCTCCCCCCTGGGTTGCCGTCACGCTGATCGTCCCCCTTTCACCCAGCAGGGGGCGTCTCCACGGTGAGATGTATGTCCCGTAGATATCGCCGTGGCAGGTGGGAAGTCATGAATAACCCATGAAGCAGAGACGTATTTTTCCGCGCCGCCATTTTGAGAACCCATCCCTCACCTTCCGATGTTTCGTCGGAAATCTCACTTTCTCATGAATTACAGTGGCGTCTCCCCTCTTCATACTGCATCATGCTTATCAGCGCGCGGGCCCCGAATCATAAATCAAACCTGCGGAAGAATTTTTGGCAAAGTTTACGGTGGTGATAGACGGCGTTATCAGTGAGTTTGTCTCAAAACAAGTCACTACTCAAACGGGACACATACATTGTTTCAGAGAATGCCTCATTTTTTGGAGATTCGCAAAGTTTAAAGGAGCGCAAAGTCACCCCGAAGTGTTCGAAGGTGAACGATGCACTGCGTTTGGTATTATCATATCTGCTACATACGGGAAACTGTAAACATTTTGGTAGTTTGGTTGTTAGTTCAATTTAAATCTCTCCAGATTTAAAGTATGTTATTATCAGGGACGTGCGCAGGAATTTTGAGGGGCAGTTGCTCTGAACAGAATAAAGGGCAAACCAACCCCCCATATAACCGATCACAGGCGATATGAAGCGTCTGGAGGAGGTTGTGGCTGCTCCTCGTCTTAAATGTAATGTAATTATGAAAAATTGCCAGTATTAGGCTAAAATATGAGTCTGATTACTTAAAGATCCCATGACATGGTACTTCTTGATGCTTTTATATGGCTCCTTAATGGTTCCCTAATACTGTAAATGAATCCTTCTTCAAAATCAACACTCAGTGCATGAGAAACAGAGATAAGATGAGCAAGAGTCATAAATATCTCTCTCAAACTCTTTATTCTGGGCGTTGTTGCTTGAATGCAAATGAGGAGAAAAAAGCTGGCCAATAGTAGAGGGTGGGGGCGTGGCCAAACGCTCCGGTCTCCGCTGTAGCCCACAGCTGATCCATTTCCTTGTTTTTGCACGGGGGGAGAGATTTGAAGAGTTCCATTGAAAAATAAACACATTTCCACAGAAAATAAAATTAAACCACTGCTGTTCAAAGGTCCAGAGGCTCAGATAAAGGACTTCCGAGCCTAGAAACACTCGGACGTGCCTCCAGGCAAATAAAAAAAAACGCATTTCGCATTGCCTAGCGCATTCGCAGTCCAAACTCTCTGGGCGTGATTTACAGAGACGCTGAGTACAGACAGACGGGGGTGGAACTGCATTTGCATTTCTTTTTTCGATCTGACGTCAATAAGGTGCCTTGTTCAAAATCGCCTGTTTGAGCTCCGATTTTTTGTAACGCAGAAAAGGATCGCAAATGCTCAGTTTAGACATTTCGCAACTTTTAACCATGGGGGGAGGGGCCTAACAGGGTAGGGGAGCTCACATTAACGTTCAAAAACCTCAGAAAGTGAAAATTTCATGCCATGGGACCTTTAATCAATTAGCCTACACAGTATCATCTCATCTTTATCACAATGCAACGTCTCTGTCTCACCTGCTGGTTGACTTTTTCTTAGCCAACCCTGCAGTGATGTGCTCCCCTTTCCCGCTTAGTTTAGCAGCCTGTTTAAATAATGGGTTGCTTGTCTCCAGGCTAGTTAGCTGTCTGATTATTTAGGCTAAACGTGCCAAACTGAACATGTATTTATGAACATTTTTATTCAATTCATAAACCTTCATGGTGATCATTTGTTATACATCTCAATCTCTCCTTTTACGACAGCCGCAACAATCTTTCCACATGCAGGCTTGGGTCAGGTGCCGGTCACGTGTATCAGCAGCGGGCACCGATACCACGGCCCCGGGAAGTGGTGAAGTCCGTGTGGGAGGCGCTGGGGCAGCATGCCACCTTCACCGGGCGGCCGTCCCATCCTCACACCATTCACGGGCTGAGCCGCTATCAGAAGGACTCAGGCCTCCGATCGACACCGGGCAAGCGGACTTTCGTACGCCACATTCAGCGCTGGGCTCTTCCCTCTTCTCTCGCCGCTAAGGAATCCTGGTAGGGATGGGCGGATCGATACCAAAGTATCAATATTTCGATCCTGATGGGGTATTTAATATGGATCGATCCTGGTATTAAATTATCGATACCAAGTCATGTTTTCTTACTGACTTAACTTTCAGTTTATTTAGTTCAAATTCATATGTGTTTTGTTCATTATTCAACCATTGCCAGTTGTCAGGCACTACTTTTCCTTCCGCGTTCTCACCAAACGTGGGGTAGTACGTCATCCCGCGATAGACTCACTGCTGTGAGATTTCAGTCAAAGCAGCGCGGGGCTGCGGGAGCCGTGGGACAATGTTGCGAAGTGCAGTGTGTGCCAAAAAATGATCCGATATTGTGGCAATACCACACATTTAAATAAACACTTGATCATAAATCATAAACCTCAGCATGACGAAATGCTACTGACCAGGGCTCTCAAGTCTCACGCATTGAGAGTGTGACACACGCAATTCGACGTGTTCACACGCTCACACGCCACACATGGCATTTCTCACGCTGATTTCTTTTTCTTTTTCTTTTTTTTGTGCCCAGAAAATCGGTCTGTGTGGCTTAGTTTATGCAGGCTCCGCGCGTTTTCAGCGAAAAAAACTCCCCCTGCTCCGGGCGCACGGTCCGAGCGGAGGCCGGAGCAGGGACGTCCTGAGCCTCAGTCCCGGTGCCACGTCCTCTGAGACGCACCGACTCCAGTCCCGGTGTCTCCGTCTGTGCGTAATGTGTCCCCCCCGACGGCTTACGCGCGGAATACGCGCGGCCCAGAGCCGAACTGCCCATGGTGAGCCGCGGTGAGCCGCGGTGAGCCGCGGGCCCGGTGCATTAACCAGACTCTTACATGAATCTGTTAAAAATGTCCAGCTCCCCCCCGCCCCGGTCCCTCCTCCCCTCTCAGCGCGCACTGACAAAGTGCGGTGATGATAAAACAAACTGAGAACCATCAGGTAATAACTTAATTTATATAACTCTCATTAGTTGCTTTGTAGTTTAGACAAACAGGGCTCTCAAAACGCAATTCGACACAGCATTTCTCACGCAATTCAAGCCCCCCCCCCCGCTCCTCGGGAAAAATAAATAGTTCACTTGCACCACCACCCCCCCGTCCTCGGAAATTACACTCTCACGCACGACCCCACTCAAAACTTGAGAGCCCTGCTACTGACCAAATGACGACAGTATTGGTATCAATATCGGGATTCTAACCCTGGTATTACTTGGTATCGTATCGAAACAAAAATAACTGATGTCGCCCATCCCTAAATCCTGGTTAGTTTCTTTTCCTCCGCTTAGTAATATGCTTAAACTTCGCCGGTAGTCTCGTCTGATCTGAGGTCGTAGTCGGATGGAGTGGGGACGCGGGGTCCCTAGATGTGGCTCACGGAGCTCCGGTGACCACCGCTCACGAACCGGTCCGGCTCGCAGACATCCCACTCCCCCTTTTACTTTCATGCTCAGTGTCCGAATGGAAGTGAATGAGGCTGCTTTTACTTTAGGAAAAATGTTTGAGTGGTGATTTTTGAACAATTTATTATTATTATTTTATTTTTGCTTTTTTTTTCGACCCGGAAGGGCAACGTCAGTCTAGGAGGGCACAGGGGCAGTTGCCCGGGCAACCTGAGCAACCCCCCTGTGCACGTCCCTGGTTGTTATACGTAGGTCGTTTTCACACCTGCCTTGTTTGGTTCGTTTAAAACGAACCAGAGTTCGTTTGCTCCTTTGATTCGGACCTTTTGTTCTGGTGTGAATAAAAACCAAAAGTCTCGATCCGGAGCAAACAAGCGAACCGAGACCACCTAAAAAGCTCGGTCTCAGTCCGGTTCCATACGAATCCTGGTGCGGTTCGTTTGAGGTGAGAATGCAGACCGAACTCGATCCGACACAAGTTGGCTTTTTGTACTTAACAAGCTCCCGTCGTATGTCGAGCATTATGGGAAACCGAGGCTGACAAAACGAAACGAAACGAAACAAAACGAAACTTACGAGGCTTACTTACGTTTTGCGTGAAGAGCAAGAGTCAGAACTTGATGCGCACATGAGCGCTGTCCTCCGTACCCGTCTTGCCCTGTGTCTTCAACGTTTGGAAATTGATTGTAAAATAGTGTAAACCTCACGATGCTGCTCAAACATTTGTGAGAACTGCAAAAACTGAGCAAACCATATCGATAAGGCTAGATTAAAAACAGTTCGTAACACCGTTATTCTCCTCCTTTCGCATTTGGACACCGCTCATTTTTCTCCAATGGCAGAGCGACTTCAGCACACGTGCTTTTGTTTATAGATGTTAGTTCACTTGGGGAAAAACTGCAGTGTGAAAGCGAACCGCACCAAAAAAAAAAAAAAAAAAAAAAAAAAAGAATTTGGTCCGGACCAAAGCAAGTGAACTATCGGACTTTCCTGGTGTGAAAACGACCATAATGTTTCCTCCTCAAAAACAGACCTGGAGTTGTGTTTTGTTTCATTCACACATGTTTGAGTAACACTTTATTATTAGTCCATTCAGATCTCCAAACCTCAAACTGCTCTGTTCCACCTTGTGATGTCATGAAGTGGTAGTTTTCAAGTTAACAGCTGCACTTTGCCTTTAGTTCAGTAGAGATAAGAAATTCCAATTGTCCAAATGATTCCAGTAAAGACAGTCGCTCAGATGGTGTGTTCGGGTTAGGGTTAGAGCGTTTGTCTACTGTGCTGAAGTTTGGCGGCGCGATTCCAGCTCCTGCAGATGAATGCTGCTGTTGTGTCCTTGGGCAAGACACTTAACCCACCCACCCAGAGTCTGTGTGTAAATGGTTGTTGTTGTAAAAGTGCTATGATTGCCTTGAATTTGAAAAAGTCCATCCATTTTCTTCCGCTTATCTGGGGCCGGGTCGTGGGGGCAACAGTCTAAGCAGGAACTCCCAGACTTCCTTCACCCGGGGGGCCCAAGGCGTTCCCAGGCCAGCCGGGAGACAGGTGCAACAGAGCATTTTGAGCTTTGAATATGTAGATGGACTAATAATAAAGATGGACTTACTCAGACATGTGTGAATGAAACAAAACACAACTCCAGGTGTGTTTTTGAGGAGGAAACATCATTATAACATTACTAGTCAATTTTGTGTCCTACGGGAGACTTAAATTGAACTAACAACCAAAATACCAAAATGTTTACAGTTTCCCGTATGTAGCAGATATGATAATACCAAACGCAGTGCATCGTTCACCTTCGAACACTTTGGGGTGACTTTGCGCTCCTTTAAACTTTGCGAATCTCCAAAAAATGAGGCATTCTCTGAAACAATGTGTCCTGTTTGAGCAGTGACTTGTTTAGGAACAAACTCTAGCGTGTCCTGGGTCTTCCCCGGGGCCTCCTCCCGGTGGGACATGCCCGGAACACCTCCCGAGGGAGCAGCGGCTCTACTCCGAACTCCTCCCGTGTAACTGAAAGGTGGAAAAGTGCTATATCTTCTATCTTTTTGTCCTTTATAGTGGACATGGAGTTAACCAGTGTTTAAAAAATAAATAAATAAGAAATTAAAAGAGAGTCTAAAAATGTTTTGAGGCGACTGTAGAAGTTGATGTTGGTCAGCAGATGTTGCCCCCAGGCACTGTTCCCTCTAAGGTGCGCGCGTGCGCAATTGCGCACTGCCCAGACGTTCAGCGCGCACATCAAATCCTTTTCAGCGCATAAAATAAAATCTAAACTGAACTCAGCGCTGGTTTGAGACACGGAATCCAGTCTGATAGATTCAGTTTGCACATGTGAATGTGCACATGCGTTAGGGACAAGCCAACTACAAACAGATTCATTTCGATCGCTTCCTTCAGTAAGAGTTGTCGTGCGCATCGCCGTGGGTCAGAGCGGCAGGTCCGCACCAGCCGACGGGAGCGCCGCCCACACAGAAGAGGAGACAGGTAGAGCCATAATGTAATCCTCGGCTGTTTTCTTTGTTTCTGTCCAAGCCATAGGTTTTTGTGAGCAAAAAGACGGGACTTTCTGTGTGAAGTGTGAATCCTCTCCCCAGAGCGTTAAACCACAGAGCTCTGTCACTCTCACAGAATTACTTAAACTGGGTAATGATTAAAAAGCAAGATATAAACTGATAAAAATGTATACTTATTTTGGAGATCATTATTTTGAGAAAGACCCATCTTATAGTGTCCTATAGGTCCTACAATCATCCCTAAAAAATCTGCAGCTACATGTAGGCTATATTTATCAAGCTGAAAAAAATCTCTCTTCATGTGGTTTTACAGGTTTATACACAGGTATATACACAGGTTATTTTTCAAAATATTGTAATGTTCAATGTTTCACTGACCACAGCAGGACCCTCACACTGACATACAACATGTACAAAGTTCATGAACAGATTTTTGAGAAGTGAACCAAAAAAAATCAGTTATATTAAAAGTAATCTAACAGAAATAACAGCAGTGATTTGATTCATAAGCTGTAACTTGCCATGATCTCAGGTGTGATACTGGTGTGGCCACAGTGTGCATGTCGGATGTCGCTCACAGGAGTCCAAGGAACGCTCAGGGAGTTAGTGTGTTTGCTCAGACACATGAAAAATTAGGGGGAACATTGCCCCCAGGACACAAAAGTACATCAAGGCCGGTCCATTGTGACGTGGGCCGTGGGTGGTGGGTCCACGGGGGGATCCATGGGGGCTGGTGCATGTGATCTGGGCAGCGGACCTGGACCGTTGCCCCCACAACCCGAAAATACGGAATAAAGTGGAAGAAAATGGGGGGAAAAAAGGTAAATGGTAAGGTGTTCATTTACCTCCAAACAGAAAAAAAAAAAAAAAACAGGTCCCAGGAGGATATAAAAATAATTAAAAAATACATTTTGGTCACTTTTTTTGTTATCTAAAAATGTGACAATGTGACCAAAGTGTAGTTTAGAAACACAGTAGAGCTCTTTATGTATTACCACATGACATCACAAGGTGGAACAGAGTGTTTCCTGTTTGAGAGAAGAACTGAGCCTAAATATGCAGGGTCTGTACTGGGGTTGTGCCCTTGAGCAAGGCCTGTATGAAACTATCATCTGAATACTTAAGCTGTAACATATATTTTTTGGTGACATTGCATCGTGTAAATTTTCAACTTTACGTTTATTCTGTCGTCGTTTGGGAATCTACAGTGGCCCAGAAGGGACAATTTGTTCTTCAGTGAATAATGTACTAAAAGAGTAATGCTCCTCTCCTCCTCCATATGTGCTTAGCTCGTCCCCAGAAGACTCACTTTGTCCACACTCAGCTCAATCTATGGAGGACTGTAAGTAATGAGACAAAGACTTTTAAGGACACAACAAAATAACAGCGCTTTATTTGGATGTTGTGACAAGAAATTATCGACTTTAGCAAGAGCAGCAAGAAGTGGGACTGCTTGTTTACGATGTGCGTTTGAACAATTACACATCACAATAAAGACCATCTGAAAAAGTTTAAGATTTAGGACCAATCAAGTCTAAACCAGGACTAAACCAGGACTAAACCAGAACTGAGTCAAGACCACACCAGGACTAAACCAAGTCTGAACCACGACTAAACCAGGACTAAACTAGGAATGAGTCAGGATTACACAAGGACTAAACCAAGTCTTAGCCACAACTAAACCAGGACTAAACTAGGACCAATCAGGTATAAACCAAGACTAAACCAGGACTAAACCAGGAATGAGTCAGGATTACACAAGGACTAAACCAAGTCTTAGCCACAACTAAACCAGGACTAAACTAGGACCAATCAAGTCTAAACCAGGACTAAACCAGAACTGATTCAGGATTACACAAGGACTAAACCAAGTCTGAACCACGACTAAACCAGAACTGATTCAGGATTACACAAGGACTAAACCAAGTCTGAACCACGACTAAACCAGGACTAAACTAGGATCAGTCAAGTCTAAACCAGGACTAAACCAGAACTAAACCAGAACTGTGTCAAGACTACACCAGGACTAAACTAAGTCTGAACCACGACTAAACCAGCTCTAAACTAGGATCAGTCAAGCCTAAACCAGGAGTACACCTGGACTAAACCAGAACTGAGTCAGGACTACACCAAGACTAAACCACGACTAAACCAGGACTGAGTCAGGACTACACCAGGACTAAACAAAGTCTGAACCACGACTAAACCAGAACTGAGTCAAGACTACACCATGGTCACATCTTTATATAGCGCTTTTCCCCCTTCAAGGCACCCAAAGCACTTTACAACAAGGAACCAATCACCCATTCACACACGGCATTCACACACCAGTGTACGCAGACACTGGGGGCGAGGAGGGTTAAGTGTCTTGCCCAAGGACACAACGGCAGCATTCATCTGTGGGAGCTGGAATCGTACCAACCAACCTGGGTCAGTGGATCTGACCGCTCAACCACTGATGTTTCTTATGTCAAGAGCGGGATTTGAACCGCCAACCTTTGGATCAGTGGGCAAACGCTCTACCAACTGAGCTACTGCCCCCCCACCAGGACTAAACCAAGTCTGAACCACGACTAAACCAGGACTAAATTAGGATCAGTCAAGTCTAAACCAGGACTAAACCAGAACTGAGTCAAGACTACACCAGGACTAATGCAAATGTGAACCACAAATAAATCAGGACTAAACTAGGACCAATCAAGTCTAAACCAAGACTAAACCAGAACTAAACCAGAAATGAGTGAAAACTACACCAGGGCTAAACCAAGTCTGAACCACGACTAAACCAGGACTAAACTAGGACCAGTCAAGTCTAAACCAGGACTAAACCAGGACTAAACCAAGTCTGAACCACGAATAAACCAGGACTAAACCAGGACCAATCACGCCTAAACCAGGACTAAACCAGGACTAAACCAGAACTGAGTCAGCACTACACCAAGACTGAACCAAGTCTGAACCACAACTAAACCAGGACTAAACTAGGATCAGTCAAGTTTAAACCAGGTTTAAACCAGAACTGAGTCAGGACTACACCAGGACTAAACCAAGTCTGAACCACGACTAAACCAGGACTAAACTAGGACCAATCACGTCTAAACCAGGACTAAACCAGGACTAAACCAGAACTGAGTCAGGCCTACACCAGGACTAAACCAAGTCTGAACCACGACTAAACCAGGACTAAACTAGGACCAATCAAGTCTGAACCACGACTAAACCAGGACTAAACCAGAACTGAGTCAAGACTACACCAGGGCTAAACCAAGTCTGAACCATGAATAAACCAGGACTAAACTAGGACCAATCACGTCTAAACCAGGACTAAACCAGAACTGAGTCAAGACTACACCAGGGCTAAACCAAGTCTGAACCGTGAATAAACCAGGACTAAACTAGGACCAATCACGTCTAAACCAGGACTAAACCAGAACTGAGTCAAGACTACACCAGGGCTAAACCAAGTCTGAACCATGAATAAACCAGGACTAAACCAGGACCAATCATGTCTAAACCAGGACTAAACCAGGACTAAGCCAGAACTGAGTCAGGACTACACCAGGACTAAACCAAGTCTGAACCACGAATAAACCAGGACTAAACTAGGACCAATCACGTTTAAACCAGGACTAAACCAGAACTGAGTCAAGACTACACCAGGGCTAAACCAAGTCTGAACCATGAATAAACCAGGACTAAACCAGGACCAATCATGTCTAAACCAGGACTAAACCAGGACTAAGCCAGAACTGAGTCAAGACTACACCAGGGCTAAACCAAGTCTGAACCATGAATAAACCAGGACTAAACCAGGACCAATCATGTCTAAACCAGGACTAAACCAGGACTAAGCCAGAACTGAGTCAGGACTACACCAGGACTAAACCAAGTCTGAACCACGAATAAACCAGGACTAAACTAGGACCAGTCAAGTCTAAACCAGGACTAAACCAGAACTAAACCAGAACTGAGTCAAGACTACACCAGGGCTAAACCAAGTCTGAACCACGAATAAACCAGGACTAAACCAGGACCAATCACGTCTAAATCAGGACTAAACCAGGACTAAACCAGAACTGAGTCAGGACTACACCAGGACTAAACCAAGTCTGAACCATGAATGTTTAGTCCTCTGAACATACAAATGTACACATATTTGAGTTCCCTTTACCCGTCTTTTCTACATAAACATTTGACAGTTCTAATCTGTGTTTGTGGCCGTCTGCAGAGGCCTCACTGCAGCCTCTTTATCCGCCGGGCCTCTGAAGATAAACATTAGATTTATGACTCAAACCTGGCGCTCTGTATTCCCCGCTCGCTAAAAGAAAAATACGCAAGGTGCAGAAATCGGCAGAGAAACGCATGGTGCGGGGTCCAAATGTGAGTCTGCTGATTTAATAGAAGCCGGGACTCGGGGAGGACTCCTGGGGGGGCTGTGGAGGGGGCACAGAGGGACGGAGTGGGGGGAGGGTCTGGACAAAGCATTAGCTGCACACGGCGATGGCTGTATATTTAAGACAGCGGGGCAGAAGCAGGAGATGGTGAAAAATGTGTGCAAAACAATAAATGGTGATTATAGGTTGAGTGCAGATTCCTGATAGTGTTTACACTTTCTGTGAATTATAATGGAAATGATGGCACCACCTGCTTGTCTAAATAGATGGATTAGAGGGTTAATGCCATAAGGGGAAAGCAATAATATCTCCATGGAGACAGGCGGTAGACCCTTCACCATGTTGCTGTGTGACTAAAACACATACTTACACTTTGCACACTTTGGTTTGAGGCTATGTTTACACATGGCCAAGAAACAAATATTTCTCTCCCTCCATTTTCCAAAATAAGGCCCTGTTTACACGTACACTGGTATTTTTAAAAACTGAGATATTTCCCTTCGTTTGTACCCATCTTTTACACGCAAACGGTGAATTCGCCTCTGAAAACGAAGGAGAACGCTCTGCAAGCCAATTAGAATCAATTTGGTGCATCAGCTACCTAAAACTCAGTTTATCTCACTTTACACGCAAACGCGAAACAGTAGTTTTCCAGAATCTCCACTCTAGCCGGAGGGTTTTAGAAAGATTCTTTTTCAAAGACTGAAGACTGAACCCAAGACTGGACCAAAAACTGTAATGAAGATTGGACCAAAGATTCGACCGAAGGCTGGACCGAAGACTGGACCAAAAACTGGACCGAAGACTAGGCCGAAGACTGGACCGAAGACTGGACCGAAGACTGGACCGAAGACTGGATCGAGGACTGGATCAAAGACTGGACCAAAGACTGGACCAAAGACTGGACCGAAGACTGAACCGAAGACTGGACCGAAGACTAGACCGAAGACTAGGCCGAAGACTGGACCGAAGACTGGACCAAAGACTGGACCAAAGACTGGACCGAAGACTGAACCGAAGACTGGACCGAAGACTAGACCGAAGACTAGGCCGAAGACTGGACCAAAGACTGGAACGAAGACTGGATCGAAGACTGGACCGAAGACTGGACCAAAAACTGTAATGAAGACTGGACCAAAGATTTGACTGAATACTGGACCAAAGACTGGACCGAAGACTGGACCAAAGA
The DNA here is from genome assembly GCA_036785185.1 of Paratrypauchen microcephalus. Lineage (NCBI taxonomy): Eukaryota > Metazoa > Chordata > Actinopteri > Gobiiformes > Gobiidae > Paratrypauchen > Paratrypauchen microcephalus. Next base: position 248,810 of record JAVJIX010000359.1, read on the forward strand.
CTAGGCCGAAGACTGGACCGAAGATTGGAATGAAGACTGGACCAAAAACTGTAATGGAGACTGGACCAAAGAATTGACTGAATACTGGACCAAAGACTGGACCGAAGACTAGGCCAAAGACTGGACTAAAGACTGGACCGAAGACTAGGCCGAAGACTGGACTAAAGACTGGACCAAAGACTAGGCCGAAGACTGAGCTGAAGACTGGACCAAAGATTAGACCGAATACTGGACCAAAGATTAGACCGAATACTGGACCAAAGACTGGAACGAAGACTGGATCGAAGACTGGACCGAAGACTGGACCAAAAACTGTAATGAAGACTGGACCAAAGATTTGACTGAATACTGGACCAAAGACTGGACCGAAGACTGGACCAAAGACTAGGCCGAAGACTGGACCGAAGACTGGACCGAAGATTGAAACGAAGACTGGACCAAAAACTGTAATGGAGACTGGACCAAAGAATTGACTGAATACTGGACCAAAGACTGGACCGAAGACTAGGCCAAAGACTGGACTAAAGACTGGACCGAAGACTAGGCCGAAGACTGGACTAAAGACTGGACCGAAGACTAGGCCGAAGACTGAGCTGAAGACTGGACCAAAGATTAGACCGAATACTGGACCTAAGACTGGACCAAAGACTGGACCAAAGTCTGGACCAAAGTCTGGACTGAAGACCTGACCAAAGGCTGTAGAAAAGACTGGATCAAATCAGAATCAATTTGGCACGTCAGCTGCCTAAAATTCAGTTTATCTAATTTTACATGCAAAGGCGAAACCGTAGTTTTCCAGAATCTCCACTCTAGCCGGCATTTTTAGAAAGATTCTTTTTCAGAAATGAATTTGCCGTTTGCGTGTAAAAGATGGATACAAACGAAGGGATAATGTCTCAGTTTTTCAAAAATACCAGTGTACGTGTACAGAATTGACTCTTGTGAGTTTTAAGCCATGTTATTATGTTCCCTTGTCAAAAACAGACCTGGAGATGTGTTTTGTTTCATTCACATATTTGAGTAACTCTTTATTATGAGTCTGTGTACATCTCCAAAGCTCAAAATGCTCTGTTCCACCTTGTGATATCATGAAGCGGTAGTTTTCAGGTTAACAGTGACCTTTTTTCAGACCATTTTGTTCAGTAGAGATTGAAAGAAAGAGAACTTCGCACATCAATTTCTTGAAACGGGTGCATTGGACGAGAGGGAGCAGCCCAAGAACACGGTCTTACTTATAAAATATGACATTTTTTAGGACCTACAACTGCACTAGACTTTCATCAGGCATTTTTTTTTTTAATCTTTAAAAAGGCATAGTACCGAAACGTTGTCCAAATAAATCTCACATTTTACAAGTAAGTTGGTGTGCGGGATTTTTCTCTGTCGCTGCGTGCACATGGACGAGTGTAATCCGATTTCAAACGGATTGGGAACATATCGAATTCATGTGCACAGGCTAAGGATCATATAGGGATTGGTTTCCCGATTCCGATTGGAACCCCTGGCTTAGGCCGATAGTAATCCGCTCGGTGCTGCCTTGTGCAAGTTATCGGATCGGATTGGCGTACTGCGCATGCGTGGGAATTTTCAACAGGGATTTCACCCGGAAGTGGCAGGAGGCGTCAACGCCGTCATAAGTAGCGATTGTTGTCGGAAAAGTCAGACGAAATCATGGCTGCGAAGAAAGAATGCACAACACGTACACCAATGCTGCTCCGTCAAACTCCTCGAGTGCCATCTTTGTATACCGCCACATAGTTTTTTGTGTTTTTATTGAGTAGCCATCACCCGGAAGTAGTTGGACTACAGCGCCACATAGTGTAGCGGAGCCGGCTAGGTCGCTGACCATTATGCAATTACACGAGCTTCATGTGCACTTAGATTTTAGGACAGACCACCCCCCGAGTAACGAGATTGGATTTGGAGAAATCCAATCCGATCCGATGTGCATGCAGTGAATGTCAGTAGAGATTGGCAATTCCGTGTCTGACATTATCCAAATGATTCCATTGAAGGTGTATGGAGTTTAAAAAAACAGTGGATTCCTGTATTACCACATGACATCACAAGGTGGAACAGAGTGTTTTCAGTATAAGAGAACACATTTTAATTATGCAATGAAGCAAAACACAACGCTAGGTATGTTTGTGATGAGGAAACAACACTATAACAAACTGTAGATCAGAAAATGGCATATTCTGGGTCCTTAGACAGAAAGAATAGTAAATAAAAATGGTTAAAAGTACTCTCTGAAATTGAAAGTACAGGGCGTGACAAAGCGCTTCTGTGGAGATCTGCAGATTCTAAATACATCTGCTCCCTCATGATCGTTACAATAATACAGCGTCTGCAGTGAAGTGGAGCTGCCTGGTTTTATCTGTGGAGTCCTCGGAGTCTGTTACTGAGTTAATAACAGCGGAGGAGGTGGCCTTTCTTCGCGAGATCAGGCTTTAAATCCGACTGCGTGGTACTTTTGTGCTGTGATGGTCTCCGGGCTGGTTAAGAACACTGCGAGATGCCATCTGGACCCTCACAAATGATTAACGACGGAGAAAATAAGTGTCAACATAATGTGACGGTGCGGGGAAGCAAATGAAGACAAGTGTGAAAAGTGCAAAGTTAGAAAGACTGGACCAAATACTGGACTGACGACTGGGCCAAAGACTGGACCAAATACTGGAGCAAATACTGGACCGAAGACTGGACCAAAGACTGAACTAAATACTGGACCGAAGACTGGACCAAAGACTGGACCAAAGACTGGGCCAAAGACTGGACCAAATACTGGAGCGAAGACTGGACCAAATACTGGACTGACGACTGGGCCAAAGACTGGCCGAAGACTGGACCAAAGACTGGGCCAAAGACTGGGCCAAAGACTGGACCAAAGACTGGACCAAATACTGGAGCGAAGACTGGACCAAATACTGGACTGACGACTGGGCCAAAGACTGGACCAAATACTGGAGCGAAGACTGGACCAAATACTGGAGCGAAGACTGGATCAAAGACTGGGCCAAAGACTGGACCGAAGACTGGACCAAAGACTGGACAGAAGACTGAGCCGAAGACTGGATCAAAAACTGTAATGAAAACTGGACCAAAGATGTGACCAAATACTGGACTGAAGACTGGACCAAAGACTGGGCCAAAGACTGGACCAAATACTGGACCGAAGACTAGACCAAAGACTGAGCCAAAGACTGAGCCAAAGCCTGGACCAAAAACTGGACCAAAAATTGTAACAAAGACTGGACCAAATATTTCACTGAATACTGGACTGAAGACTGGACCGAAAACTGGACCAAAGACTGAACCAGAGTCTGGACTGAAGACGTGACCAAAGACTAGACCAAAACCTGAACCAAAGACTGGAACAGAGTCTGGACTAAAGACCTGACCAAGACTAGACCAAAAAACTAAACCAAAGACTGAAGAAAAGACTGGACTGAAGATTGGACTGAAGACTAGATTGAAGACTGGACCAAAGTCTGGGCCGAACACTGAGTCGAACACTGGACCAAAAACTGTATCGAAGACTGGACCAAAGACTGGACTGAAGACTGGACCAAAGATTTGACTGAATACTGCACCGAAGATTGCAACTAAGACTGGACCAAAGACTGGACTGAAGACTGGACCAAAAACAGTCATTAAGACTGAACCAAAGATTTGACCGAATACTGGAACGAAGACTAGGCCGAAGACTGAGCCAAAGGCTGGACCAAAAACTGTAACAAAGACTGGACCAAAGCTTTGACTGAAGACTAGACCAAAGACTGGACCAAAGTCTGGACTGAGGACTGGACCAAAGACTGGAGAAAAGATTGGACCGAAGACTAGAATGAAGACTGAAGCGAAATCTGGGCCGAAGACTGGACCAAAAACTGTATCGAAAACTGGACCAAAGATTTGACTGAAGACTGGACCGAAGACTGGACCAAAGACTGGACCAAAGACTTGACTGAAGGTAGGAGACAGAGTGACAGTGTGAAGTAGGCCATGGTAAAGGCAAGTAGAAGCAGTAGCGTGGATGGTATACGTTTTAGAATGATGAAAAGTTTGCACTTTCGCCATAGCGATTAACCATTTCAAACTAAATCAACTAACTTTTGAATTGTTTGATCAGAGCATTCACGGAGAATGGTTATGGTGTCCGGTCATTCAGGTTGGTTAGAGCATTCACCCCCCTACGAGGAGGCAGCAACCAACAACTAGCACGCTGGAGAGCATCCTGATTCTTGGACAATAAAACACTTTCGAACCTGCCTGACCTCCAGCGCTGCTTGTACAATACAGTATATCTGTACTGGAGCAAGGCACATACAAAAATACTATACATACAGGATCTTTAATTATAAGTGAGGCGAGACACTTAAAGGAAAAGTAACATTTTTTACAATCTGAGCCTTATTTCGGTAATAAAACAAGTTGTTTTACTCACCCATAGCACTTTGGTGTCATATGGAGCATTTCCGGAGATGTTTTAGATTAGCGTTAGGCTAACGCCGTTACCCTAGCGCGACTTATAGCCATAGCTCGGGGCATTCCCCGAGCATGTAATATGCCCCGTGCGAGCTCCAAATAACACAAACTTTAGCACTTTTCAAATCATAGAAGCTCGATGTCTTTAGTCTACGATTTCGTTTGGTCAAAAGTGGCCTGTAATCCGAGATTTAGCCATAGTTTCGAGCAGATGAGGACGCCAGTGCGCATGCGTGGAGTGTGCTCTCAGCTCCCGGGACCCAAACATGGAACGCAAAGCTGTAAACTATGGATAAATCTCGGATTACAGGCCACTTTTGACTCAAACAAAATCGTAGACTAAGACATCGAGCTTCTATGATTTGAAAAGTGCTAAAGTTTGTGTTATTTGGAGTCATATGGAGGCATATTACATGCTCGGGGAATGCCCCGAGCTATGGCTATAAGTCGCGCTAGGCTAACGGCATTAGCCTAACGCTAATCTAAAACATCTCCGGAAATGCTCCATATGACACCAAACTGATATGGGTGAGTAAAACAACTTGTTTTATTACTGAAATATTGTACTCAAATTGTAAAAAAAAACCCGTTACTTTTCCTTTAACATTAATGTGGAAACAACACTCTGAAATGTAAACTTTTAGGCAAATTTACAGTCAAATCTAGTTCCCTCAAATAAAAAAAAAAGTTTCTTTCTATGTTTCTGTTTAAAATGTCGCAAAAATGCTCAACTTTGGCCGTTTTTACACATTAAATGCCTTATTTTGAAAACATTACAAAGTGAAAAGCTTTTTGTTACATTTATGTGAGCAAACTACAGGAAAAGGTTCAAAACGACATATTTAAATATAAAAGAAGCCTGCATAGAAACCATATCCTCATGCATATACTGTATATACAACTGTCTTATACTGGCTGATAACGTGTGATTGTTTTGTATATCTCTATGGCCCAATGACCCACATAATATATTTCCTTTTTGCACACTATCTTTGTCAACCCCAGCTCAATAGACTGGCTGTTACCTGAACCATAACGGCACTATCCAGTAGCTCACATGTCATTTTTGGCACCGGAAAAACAGATTTAATCATGTTTTATCTCGAAATGCTGGATGTCCGGAGTATGAAAGGGAGAGGGAAACTGCAGAGGCGGTGTCATCCACTGGCACGCTTTATAATTGCGGTAATATCATCCAAAAAGTCCATTTATTTTGACCTGAAACTGCCACCCACTCCATTCATACCTGTGTTGAGCCTGGCCTGATTTCACTATCCTCTCTGGCTAATATCCCTCCTTGAATAGTTCCATGTGCACCGGGCAGTGACAGATAGCATGGGATCGCGTATATTTCACTGTTCTTTAGTTCGGCTCTACTGAGAATCAAATCCCAAATGTGTTACAACAACCCGGGTAGTGGAAGTAGCAGTTAAGTTTCTCCCCCATAAAAAGTACTGTATTACACTGAGTGGTTTTGTAGAGGTCTTCTGCAAGGTTAAAGCAGTATACATTCAGATAACTTTTGTTTTATTACAAGGCTGTAATCTTAGTGAAAAAGAGAAGAGAAGAGAGAGAAAGAGTCATTGGGACATTCTTGCACTGAAATCTACTGTGGTTAGTAGATTTAGATTAAAAGATTAGACACGGCAGAATATCCTATGACGGACTCTACTCCCTGAGAAAGTTCAGATTTTTCAACGTGTACAGTAAGTTCCTGGAGATGTTCTCCCAGTCTGTGGAGGCCAGCGCCCTGGACTTCGCTGTGGTTCTGCTGGGGGAGCAGCACCAGTAAGAGGGACATTGGACGGATTGAAGAACTGATCGGTAAAGCTGGACACGTGATCGGCTGTGAGCTGGAGACATTTGTCACAGTGAAGGACAGGAGGACGCTGGACAAACTGCTCTCCATCATGGACACTCTTGCTCACCGACTGCACCAGACCATAGAGGGACAGAGGAGATAATACTCCCTACAACTTTTTATTCGTTTATTCAGGTATTTTTGGTAAATGATAAATTGCATTATGTTCCAACAGTAATCAACATATATAGAAAGGCAATTATTTTACGTTACTAAATATAGTCTACAAAAAAAAAAATTAAAATAAAAAAAAATCAATAATTCCGAAAAGGATCCAAGAACTCCCCGTATTACAACATGTGTGAAGAATCCCTCCGTCGTCCAGGTAGAATCCACGGCAAAAGGAGAAATTCAATTTGTCAACTGGACAAAAGTTTATTTGGTCGATGAACTGCAAAACTTATTTGACCAAATAAACCTTTGTCCTGTTGAAAAATTGAATTTCTCCTTTTGCCAATAAACATTTATGTTTTTAACTCATTGGCTGCCGGAGACGTCTATAGACGTTCGGGCGAACCCAACCGTTGATTGCCAGAACGTCTATAGACGTTCAACACGTTTTTCAGCGGGGGTTGCTAGGTTACGGCCTGGAGCAACTTTTGAGGTGTAATTCACATCTCTCAACCTGTAGATGGCGATCTTGTATCATTATTTGCCGATCAGAGCCGGGGAAGAAAGGAGGAGTGCAGTGTGTGTATAGATGTGTGTAAGATGGCGAGGCCAGCGAACCCGGAAAAGCAGATAACTGTTGATCAGCGCCTATGGAGCGATCAGATCGCTCTTGGGACCCAGGATCCTGGATCAGAGGATCGCAGAGACAAGCCGGATCAAGCAGCGAGGTCTGAGCAGAGATCTACTGTGCCCGAGGAGGGGGCGTGTCCTGTGTGCGCTGCACGGACCAGGGAGTCTCCTCAGAACTACGACAGCTCCAAAGAAGACGTTTACTGACTTGGAGCAGTAATGGTGCTGTATGGTAATTGTAATGAATGAAGTTGTGTGTGTGTGTGTGTGTGTGTGCGTGCGTGCGTGCGCGTGTGCGTGCGCGCGTGCGTGTGTAGCTGTGTGTGTGTGTAAAGGTTTATGCATGGGCTTGTGTGTATGTACATATATATATATATATGTGTGTGTGTGTGTGTGTGTGTGTGTGTGTGTAGGTGTGTGTGTGTGTGTGTGTGTGTGTATTAGTTTTTATTATGGGTCTGTACTGTGGGCCTCAGACAAAGCCTCAACAAAGTTCTGTTTTATATGAAAAGATATTATTATATCCTGTAAACATCTCTTGGCACTATTCACAGAGCCTTATATTCTTATATTTGTAAATAAAAAATGTACTTTGTCATCAAAAATCTCTTTCTCTGTTATTTTAGATGTTTGAGGTGTCACTAAATCAATAAATATTGATGTCAAAGTCACTGATCTGCTCGAAATCCTTCTCTGAACTCAACGCTCGTTTTCTCCATTTCTTGCTCAAAAACCAGTGTTTTTGCTGAAACTTCCCTATGTTCTACTATCAGTTATTTGAGAACCGAAAAGGTTAGAAACATAATTTTTTTCCAGGTGAAAGAAGAGAGTCTAGGCTTTATTTTGATGTGTGCCATGTTTATATAGTCAAAGAACTCAGTATTCTGTGAGTCTTGTAAAATCAGTGAAAATTCTCTGAATCTCTGGCACTCTACAGGCTTAGATTTTGAAAACAGGCTGGCAGTGAAAGAGTTAAAAGAGCCACACCAGTGTCTTCACATATTGGACTGACATCATATTGCACTGAGGCTACGTTTATATGATGACGGTCTGAGCAGAAAACGCAAAATTGGTGCTGCGTCAGCACCAAATTCCTGGGGGTGCACATCAGTGAGGACCTCTCCTGGACAGTGAATACTGCATCACTGGCAAAGAGGGCTCAGAAGCGCCTCTATTTCCTCTGCAAACTGAGGAGAGCTGGAGCCCCTCCACCCATTATGACCACCTTCTACCGAGGCACCATTGAGAGCGTCCTGACCAGCTGCATCACTGTGTGGTACGGGAGCTGCACTGAACAGAACAGGAAAGCCCTGCAGCGCATAGTGAATGCAGCTGGGAGGATCGCTGGTGTCTCTCTCCCCTCCCTCCTGGACATTTTCAACACCCGGCTCACCCGCAGAGCGTCCAGCATTGTGGGTGACCCGAGCCACCCCGCACACAGCCTCTTGCCCTCTGGGAGAAGGTACCGGAGTCTCCGGGCCCACTCCACCAGACTGTCAAACAGCTTCATCCACCAGACTGTCAAACAGCTTCATCCACCAGGCTGTCAGGAGGCTGAACTCTCACCCGAACTCTCACCTTACCCGTCTCCCACCCCCACCCCTCATATTGGCATAACCTGTATTCCATAAAAAGACATATCACTCTAGACACTTTAAAAACTGCTGCTAAGGACTACTGTTGCACATTTACATTTACTACTGGAATTTTACGACTATTGTACTGTTGTTTACTCCTGTTATTGCACTAGAATTACTACTGTTGCACATTTATTTTTATCTTAACTTCAATGCACATTCTATTGCACGTTACCATCTCACTGCTGTATCTTCCATTGCACATTTTTGATGCACACTGCACATTTTTGGACATCTGTAAATAGGTATTTATTTATTATGTTGCACTGCTTTCATATTTTAGATCTTAGATTTTGGTTTAGATTTAGATCTCTGTCTTAGATAGTTTTTGTTGTGTTTTGTCTTTATATTGTATTTTGTACACTGTCTTTTTTGCACTACCTGGCCAGAGAGAAACGAAATTTCGATTCACTGTATGTTGAACACATATGGCAGAATTGACAATAAAGCTGACTTTGATCTTTGACTTTGACTTTGGTCTTCACTTTTTATTCTGCGTTTGACAAGCGTTTTCGGGAGGAAATGTGCGTGCATACGGTGATGCAAAAGTGTGTGGTATTCGATTGGGTATGCATGCCAGGCGGCTAGGTGGCGCTGTGATAATTATCACTATGTCCGCGCACATGCGTAGAATCGTCCTTCTTCTCATCTGTGCCGCAAAAAGCAAAACAAAACATGGCTACCGGTAGCAAAAAAAAATGTGTGTGGTCAGACGAAGAAGTGCAACTATTGCTTCAGACCACGTTAGACGACAAAGCAACGAAGGCGAAACAAGTTGTGGACTGGGAGTCCTGCCAAACAAAGTGCACTGATGTGATGTAAACATGTACGCGACGTGAGCAGATTTGCATCTTGGGCAGTGTAGACGAAATGCTACTACGAAAATGCTATTTAAGTTTTCCACTTTGGAGGGTGGTTTCAGGTTTTTGCATTTTTAAGCTGTCTAAACGAAAGGCACTTCCAATAAAATATTTTGTCATTTTTACCCATAAGCGTTCTCCTGTAAACAGGCCCTGAGTCTCAAATTTGTGAGTGACATTATTATTCCATTGTCTGATTTGTTCAGTCTGCAGATAAAACTGTATATTAAAGTTCTTAGTGTTCACTTGTGCAGTAACAAACATGCCAGTCGCTCTCGTCCATCGTGGCCTCCTGAAAAGCACCCGTAAAGTGTCATTGTAGGCTTTTGTTCGTTGTAACTTAAAGGAAAAGTAACGTTTTTTACAATTTGAGCCTTATTTCGGTAATAAAACAAGTTGTTTTACTCACCCATAGCACTTTGGTGTCATATGGAGGATTTCCGGAGATGTTTTAGATTAGCGTTAGGCTAACGCCGTTAGCCTAGCGCGACTTATAGCCATAGCTCGGGGCATTCCCCGAGCATGTAATATGCCCCGTGCGGGCTCCAAATAACACAAACTTTAGCACTTTTCAAATCATAGAAGCTCAATATCTTACTCTACGATTTCGTTTGAATCAAAAGTGGCCTGTAATCCGAGATTTATCCATAGTTTACAGCTTTAAATTCCATGTTTGGGTCCCGGGAGCTGAGAGCACAGTCCGCACATGCGCACTAGCGTCCTCATCTACTCGAAACTATGGATAAATCTCGGATTACAGGCCACTTTTGACCACACAAAATCGTAGACTAAAGACATCGAGCTTCTGTGATTTGAAAAGTGCTAAAGTTTGTGTTATTTGGAGCCCGCACGGGGCATATTACATGCTCGGGGAATGCCCCGAGCTATGGCTATAAGTCGCGCTAGGCTAACGGCGTTAGCCTAACGCTAATCTAAAACATCTCCGGAAATGCTCCATATGACACCAAAGTGCTATGGGTGAGTAAAACAACTAGTTTTATTACCGAAATAAGGCTCAGATTGTAAAAAACGTTACTTTTCCTTTAAGTCTTTGGTCACGCAAAATAGCATCTTGTAATAAACGTTCAAACACACAGGAATCACTCCTAATCCAATTTCGAGAAGATAAATAAGAAGGGAAACCAACTAGTGCTGTCAGGCGATTAAAAATGTATCTAATTTAGGGTTTGTACTTAATTAATCTAATTAATCGCATTTTAAGAGTGTGCGAGAGAGGGAGTGAGTGAGCGAACAAACCCACTTTGTGATTGAGTTTGTCCGTTTTCAAGTGGTTTCCTCATTCATTTCTTAAATTCTGCAAGCATGGTTTGTTGGTTTGTTGGTTTGTTGGTTTGGTGGTTTGTTGGTTTGGTGGTTTGGTGGTTTGCTGGTTTGGTGGTTTGGTGATTTGTTGGTTTGGTGGTTTGTTGAAGTGCGCTCACACTCGCTCTATCACCGGTAACGATGGAACTTGTCCGGACGTGTTTATCGCTTAAATGATCCGTCAGGCTGGAGCAGCTTCGGTGATCGGGAAAATTCTTTTTGACAAAAGCTCCAAATCACGGTGTTCTTGTTGGCAGTCCCGTCTTCATACTTTTTATAAATAAACTTGCCGTTCAAAGAGCCGAGCAGTGATTTGCTCACCGCACAACAAATTTAAAATGCACGCACATTGAATTGCCTCGTAATTAATTGTTAATTTTTATAACGCGTTAACTTGCAGTGTAATTAATTAATCTAATTAACGCGTTAAACGGGCAGCCCTAAAACCAACTATAAAATCTCTGAAAAGTCTATTTTGCAAAATAGGTCTGCTTTAATGCCATACTGTGGGACTTTCCAGGCAAAGAAATAATCTCCATGAAAACAAGCAGGTGACACCAGAAAAGTTACACCGTGCACCTTTGTTATCTGTGTTATTTCTTTTGGTGTCAGTCTTATCTTACTCATTATCTTACTCAACACTGCTCTGTGTATGTACATGTTCCATAAACTGGGAAACTGCATAGCTGCCAGTCCCTACACTATATTTCCGAGATGTAGGACTGAGCTCGAAGCCATCTCCCGTTTTCCCATTTCCCTGGTGGATAATCACCAGAGACCCACTAAATCCTCCATATCTCCCCCAGGATGGAGAGGGGGTCGGCAGCCGCGGGGAGAGCGGGACCGGCCTCCTCCTGGAAGAACTCTGCTCCGACGTGAGTCACAAAGGAACTAATACTGGTTTTCCGATTTGAGAAGGTGACGATTTTATTCTTCCAGATCCGGGAAAGAGACAGTTTTTGTATTGATAGCATTGACTTTTGCCGTGACATATCAAAAAGTTAAGTTCATTTCTCTTGATTTTTTTTTGAAGAATAATCAGTTTATTCAGATATTTTCCATATAAATTGAATTATGTTCCAACAGTAATCAACATATACAGTGGTACCTCAGCTTACGAAAGACCCAACAAACGAAAATTTCAAGTTACGAAACGTCTTCTAGTCTCTAGATATGAAAGAAAATTCAAGTTATGAAACGCGAAATCTCAAAAATTCAAATAATACGCGCTCAGCCACACACATTATACGCTTTTCTCAGACTGAATTTAAACTTTTCTCACATTTGTCTCTCGTTTAAACACTCAAACTTTCATAGATTTTCAACAAAATTATTAATAGTGAAGTGTGGGGGGAAGGAGGAGGGGGGAGAAAACTGCGCTCTGACACGTGTGATAGCGCAGCATGACCCGGCGCGGGGCTGCCAGCAGGACTATACCTGGACTAAACCAGGACTGGACCAGGACTAAACCTGGACTAAACCAGGACTAAACCTGGACTAAACCAGGACTAAACCTGGACTAAACCAGGACTAGACCAGGTGGATTAAAGCGCCACGTGCAGGTCTATTTCCTGGTTTCGTTTCGAGTCACGGCTGAGGCGAGCAGCGAGGGGGACCACATGCAGTCTGAGCGCATGAACGAACGCATGCAAGAGCCGCGGTGGTTTAGAGGAGGTCTAGAGGAGGCACGGTTTGAGCACGGGTCTCGTTCATGCGCTCAGACTGCGTGCGGTCCCCCTCGCTGCTCGCCTCAGCCGTGACTCGAAACGAAACCAGGAAATAGACCCGCATGCGGCGCTTTAATCCACCTGGTCTAGTCCTGGTTTAGTACAGGTTTAGTCCAGGTTTAGTCCAGGTTTAGACCTTGGTCTAGACCTGGTATAGTCCACGTTTTGTCCTGGGTCTACAGTCTCTACGCAGAACACAATGTTACACTATAAAAAAAGTTACACTATAAAAAAAAAAAACTTGGATCGGGGCCTTGGAACGAATCAGGCTTTTTCCATTGAAATAGCTACTCAACTTACGAAAGATTCACGTTACGAAACCACTTCTGGAACTAATTAATTTCGTAAGGTGAGGTACCACTGTATTTACTTTACTAATGAAAACAAAATCAATAATTCTGAAAAGATCCACTAAATCCAAGAACTCCCTGTATTACAACATAAACATAACTATTTTCTCTTGAATAAACCTTTTGTTCATTATAATTTAAGTCTAAAGTCACGCTTTTCACGACTGGGGATCCATCGCCTGCTTGTTTCTATGGCGATGTCAATGCTTTGTCTGGAATGTTCCGCAGTATGACGTTAAACAGCTCTACATTTACGTTACATTTATTAAATCCGATGTGAGCCACCAAGGAACTCATATTGGTTTTCAGATTTCAGAACGTAATGATGACTCCCAGATAAACATTTATATCGTCATGGAGACCAAACCGGACTAAGTTACAGGTCAGATCTGTGGAGAGGTGAGAGACATTCTTTCTTATGGAATATCCAAAAGGGCAGAAAATGTCGAAAATGTTTAAGAACTCAACGTATAACAACACAAATCTCCCTTTTAACAATATTCACTTTAGCTGCCAACATCTGGATTAAAAATTATTGGAATGTAGAATTTAATTATGCCATCTGAAAAGCAGCTGCCATCTTTTGTATTATTATGTATTTATTTTTTAATTTTTATGTTTATGTCTTAAAAAAGTGAAGGAAAAATAACAGCTCTAGTTTATTTTCAGCCATTTCAAGTTATTCCTCTCTTACTTTTTACGTCAGGGGTGTGAAACATGCAGTCCTCTAAGACCTTTAATCTGGCCCTCGGCTGATTTTCTATTAAAATATTGTAATTATATTTTAATTTTCTATTAAAATATTGGTATTTCTGTGCAGTTTAGCATAGCAGCGTCTCCAGCGCCTCTGTGCGTGGCCCCTCCCACCAGAGCAGCACAAATGAAGACTCGCCTCTTTCCAAACGCTCTTAAAGGACCATCGTTTTGACTGTTGACCGTCACACCTTCATCAGCAAAATGTCAAAAATGAGAAAAGTGGACGCTGAGTGCAGGATTTTCCAAGAAAAATTGACAAATTCCTAATTGTTCACGGAGGTGAATGTGAAACCTGTACGCTCGGTGTGTTTGCAACAAGTGGCGGTGCTCAAGGAAAATAATCTTAAACGCCACTACGAGACATGATATGTCGAACAATACAAGAACTTGAACGGAGATTTGAGAAGACAGAAGATAAATGAATTATTGCTGGAACTGAAGAAACAGCAGTCTGTAATAGATTTGTGTTTCTCTGCACAAATATTTGGACTTATTTCTATTTTTGGGGTATATTTGCTGGGAGTTTTCTGATCCGGCCCCTTTGGGATCAAAGTAGGTTGGATACGGCCCCCGGACCAAAATTAGTTTGACAGCCCTGTTTTAGAAGCTGCCATTGGCCCAAATTATTACCTACAAATAGAAAACAAAACAAAAACAAACAAACAAACAAACAAAAAAGAAATACAAGTGCAGCTTTCTATTTGTTTGCTTAAAGGTGTATTATATAACTTTTTCTTTGGGGGTCTATGTCATTGCTTGGTCTAGATCAGGGGTGTCAAACTCATTTTGGTCCGGGGGCCGTATCCAACCTACTTTGATCCCAAAGGAGCCGGATCAGAAAACTCATGGCAAATATACTCCAAAAATAGCAATAAGTCCAAATATTTGTGCAGAGAAACACAAATCTATTACAGAAGTCTTTTTTTATTTGATGAACTGTTTCTTTTACAAAATATTATAATATTATGAACAACCTGAAACTTTAAGAAAAATGCAATTTCAACACAAGCGTACAGGTTTCCCATTCACCTCCCTGAACAAATAGGAATTAGTCAATTTTTCTTGGAAAATCCTGCACTCTGCGTCCACTTTTTTTGACATTTTGCTGATGAGGGTGTCACGGTCGACAGTCAAAACGATGGTCCTTTAAGAGCGTTTGGAAAGAGGCGAGTCTTCATTTGTGCTGCTCTGGTGGGAGGGGCCACGTACAGAGGCGCTGGAGATGCCGCTTTGCTAAACTGCCCAGAAAAGAGGTGCAGAAAATTACCAATATTTTAATAGAAAAATTAAATATAATTAAAATATTTTAATAGAAAATCAGCCGAGGGCCAGATTGAAGGTCTTGGAGGGCCGGATCTGGCCCCCAGGCCTCATGTTTGACACCCCTGGTCTAAAATGTTACACAGTATGACATTAAACAGCTCTACTTTACATTTATTCAATTACGGGTGGTTTTATGGCTCAAAAATACCTTGAAAAAAAAGCAATAACTTAATAAATCTCCATAGAGAAAAGCTTTTGATGGACCCTTCACTAGAAAAGTTACACAATGCACCTTTAAGAAACAAGAGAACCTAGAATTCCATCATGGCCACTGAGACAGAGTCATTTACTTTTCTGTGATCAGCTCTATATTAACAAAACCAGCGGCTCCTCCACGGTAAGCTCTCTCAGGCTTTTGACCCTGTTTTATTATCCACACTGTAATGACTGTGGCTCCCTGAACGGACCTAAAACCATCTTGTTTGTATGTGTGACAGTCCATATCTCTCCCATCTCAGCCTGTGCCCTCCAGAAGCTAATCCAGCCCCGCGGCTCCTCTCCCAAACTCATTATTCCGAGACCAGAGCAGCCTCGTTCAGATGGAGTCAGGCCTGAACTGAGCAACATGGGGAAAAGGCAGAGAATATAAGAGTTTGTAACAAAACAGGTGGAATATAACTCCATTTCCATGTCCATAACATTTCAAAAACTGTTAAATGGTGTCACCTGTTTACTAGTTAATTCTATCTCTATACAGCTCTGGGAAAAAAAAAAAAAGACCACTGCATTTTTTTCTGAAATCAGCATCTCCACATGTATTCCAGCCATTCCATTCCAGCGTCTGTTGAATTCCAACACAAACACAAAGCTGAGCTACTTCAGTTCTTGCACCAGGAGTGGAATAAAGTCGCCCAAGAACAATGTGAAAGACTGGGACTAAACCAGGTCTGAACCAAGACTAAACCAGGACTAAACTAGGATTAAACCAGATCTGAACCAGGACTAAACCAGGGCTGAACCAGGACTAAACCATCTTAAAAATGGGACTAAACCAGGACTAAACTAGGATTAAACCTGGTCTGAACCAAGACTAAACCAGGTCTAAACTAGGACCCAAGAACAATGTGAAAGACTTGTGGAGAACATGCCAAGACGCATGAAAGCTGTGATTAAAAATAAGGGTTATTGCACCAAATATTGATTTCTGAACTCTTCTTAAGTGTAAACATTAGTATTATGTTGTTTTAAAATGAATTTGATCTGGTTTCTTTTCGCTGTTTGAGGTCTGAAAACATGGATCGTTTTTTGTTATTTTGACCATTTGTTATTTTCTGCAAATAAATGCTCTAAATCAGGGGTGTCAAACTCGTTTTGGTCCGGGGGCCATATCCAACCTACTTTGATCCCAAAAGGGCCGGATCAGAAAACTCATGGCATAAATACCCCAATAAGTCCAAATATTTGTGCAGAGAAACGCAAATCTATTACAGAAGTCTTTTATATTTGATGAACTCTTTCTTTTACAAAATATTATAATATTATGAACAACCTGAAACTTTAAGAAAAATGCAATTTCAACACAAGTATACAGGTTTCCCATTCACCTCCGTGAACAAATAGGAATTAGTAAATTTTTCTTGGAAAATCCTGCACTCGGCGTCCACTTTTCTCATTTTGGACATTTTGCTGATAAGGGTGTCACGGTCGACAGTCAAAACGATCGTCCTTTAAGAGCGTTTGGAAAGAGGCGAGTCTTCATTTGTGCTGCTCTGGTGGGAGGGGCCACGTACAGAGGCGCTGGAGATGCTGATATGCTAAACTGCACAGAAAAGACGCAGAAAATTACCTATATTTTAATAGAAAAATAAAATATAATCAAAGTATTTTAATAGAAAATCAGCCGAGGGCCAGATTAAAGGTCTTGGAGGGGCGAATCTGGCCCCCGGGCCGCATCTTTGACACCCCTGATATAGATAAAGTAGACAGATAGATAGATAAATAGATAATGAATGAATGAATGAATAATAGATAGTAATAGATAAAATAATAAAATACTACTACTACTACTATTACTACTACTATTACAACAACTACTACTACTACTACTACTACTACTACTACTACTACTACTACTACTACTAATAATAATAATAATAATCTTTAAAACATCTTTCTTTTAAAAACAAGGTTTACAAAGTGCTGCACAGACAGCAGAAACAGTACGAAAGCATAAAACAGACAAAGAGAGAACAATTCACACTGTAATCAAAAATAAGTTCAAACAATTCAGTCAATTCTAATAAATAAGTTAATGAAATTAAATAAAAATAAATAAGTCAATCTAAAACCAGTTAAAGGAAGTCCCGTCGGTAAAAATAAGTTTTAAGAAGTAATTTAAAAGATGGTGCTGATGGTGGAAGCCTTATCTCCTCAGGCAGGTCATTCCAAAGCCGAGGCGCCCGGACTGAAAACGCTCCATCAGCCTTCGTCTGGAGCCTGGACTTTGGAACAGCTAAGAGCAGATTCAACGTGACAAGTAAAACTATCCACCAATGGAATAAGTGCGTTTTTCTCAATTCAAGCAACGTTTAGTTTAGTTTCTTATTTAAAGGGATAGTGCGTTTTTTATTATTATTATTATTTTGTTTTTATGTGAATCTGTATGTCGTCCCTTTCAACAGTGTCGTCCATTAACACTGACTTACCGATGACAGTGTCGTCTGGGCCCAGTTCTGCTCCGGTTCTGTAGCTCACGAAAGTAGTTCCGGTAAGTTCGCGGGGACATTTAATAAAGCTTGTTTTTCTTCTCAAAACAACATTTGTCCACCCCTCTGCAGACAAGCCATTGCAGAGGGGTGGAGAGGGTCGTTTGTCTTGAATAGGGAGACGAAAAATGGACGCCAGAGAAATTTGAAATACAAAGAGACAAGATTAGTTGATAGTTTCAGAGCTATTTCAGTGTAGTGAGCGCCTCCTAGGGCTTATAGATATGCTAATACTAGACGCCAGAGGAATTCGTAAAACAAAAGAGAGTAGCTGGGATATTTCAGAGCTGTTTTCAGTGTAGGGAGCTCCTCCCTGCAGCTAGATATAAACAGGGTCTAACCAGCATGAGAACCAGAGCTGACGAAGCCTCTCGGATGAGCGGCGAAACGTTTTCGACCAAACAAACTTTGTCCAGTTGACAAATTGAATTTCTCCTTTTATCATTTGTCCAAAAAGTGATATATTTGCGTCACAAACAGTTGTCCGCGAAAAATTCCGCAGCCTAATTCGCATGGTGCTATTTTCTCTCGAGTCGTATCACTGCGCGCCTGTTACTTATTATTAGCCTGTTCACCTGTAAACATCTGCTTAGAAGTGAACAGGCGCGCAGTGATACGACTCGACAGAAAATAGCACCATGTGAATTAGGCTGCTGAATTTTTCGCGGACAACTGTTTTGTGACGCAAATATATCACTTTTTGGACGAATGTTGTTTTGAGAAGAAAAACAAGCTTTATTAACTGTCCACGCTAACTTGCCGGAAATACGTTCGCGAGCTACAGAACCAGAGCAGAACTGGGCCCAGACGACACTGTCATCAGTAAGTCAGTGTTAATGGACGACACTGTAAGGCGATTTGTGCCACGATTTTGTATGAAAAGCGCTTTATAAATATTGTTTGTTTGATTGAAGGGGACGCCATACAGATTCACATAAAAAAAAAAAAAAAAAACGCACTATCCCTTTAAAGATCCCATGACATGGTACTTCTTGATGCTTTTATATGGCTCCTTATTGGTTCCCTAATACTGTAAATGAATCCTTCTTCAAAATCAACACTCAGTGCATGAGAAACAGAGATAAGATGAGAAAGAGTCATAAATATCTCTCTCAAACTCTTCATTCTGGGCGTTGTTGCTTGAATGCAAATGAGGAGAAAACAGCTGTTTAGCAGAGGGTGGGGGCGTGGCCAAACTCTCCGCTCTCGGCTCAGAGCCGACAGCTGATCCATTTCCTTTTTTTTGCACGGGGGAGAGATTTGAAGCGTTCCATTGAAAAATAAACACATTTCCACATAAAATAAAATTAAACCACTGCTGTTCAAAGGTCCAGAGGCTCAGATAAAGGACTTCCGAGCCTAGAAACACTCGGACGTGCCTCCAGGCAAATAAAAAAACGCATTTCGCATTGCCTAGCGCATTCACAGTCCAAACTCTCTGGGCGTGATTTACAGAGACGCTGAGTACAGACAGACGGGGGTGGAACTGCATTTGCATTTCTTTTTTCGATCTGACGTCAATAAGGTGCCTTGTTCAAACTTGCCCGTTTGAGCTCCGATTTTTTGTAACGCAGAAAAGGATCGCAAATGCTCAGTTTAGACATTTCGCAACTTTTAACCATGGGGGGGCTAAACAGGGCAGGGGAGCTCACATTAACGTTCAAAAACCTCAGAAAGTGAAAATTTCATGCCATGGGACCTTTAAGTACAAAGAGTTGTTTTTCTTATTAAATGTAACAAGAAGGAGTATATACATGCCATGATCTTCAGCCGCAGATCTCACTCCTGTGCCACATGGTTTCATACATCAGAGTCCATCCTGAAGCCCCTAAAGTCCCTCTTCAAAAACCTTTAAAAACACTTGACAAAAAGCCTCTACAGTATCACTTTTGTAATATATTGGATCTTGAATGTTCTCAGGTCTTTATGGATGCTGGCCTTATTTTTAAAGTTTTAAATGGACTCGCTCCTCGACCATTAACGGATTTTATAAGTAAAAAAACGACTAACGGAGTTAACACGAGAGCGTTGACCAGAGGAGACTGGAACATGCAGAGACGCAGGACCAAATTTGGCCGAATGGTGACGTCTATCAGAGGATCACAGTCGTGGAACACATGACCTGCTCATGTCAGGAACTGTGGGTCCTTCTCGACCTTCAAGAACACTCTGAAACATTGGTTGAAAAATAATCAAACATGCTCTCACAGGTAGATGTTCTTCTTAAACTCAGAGAATGGTCTGTTGTGGAGAACTTGCTGCACTTCTGTCTCTTATGTGTGTTCCTCTAAATGTTCTTCTGTTCTGACCTGCCTTAGGACAACGGATGTAAAGTAGTATGCTGTTTGTTGTCATGTTGATTAACCTTAGATCACTATCGCTGGGTGATTTTCAGTATTTATATGATTTTCAATATGTTGCATTTTTCTGAGTGTCATGGGTCCCTGGGGAGCTTCACCATTGTTTTTGACATCTTTGAAGGTGTTTCCCTACCCCAAAGCCCACTTTTTCCTACAGGCTTTCAGCTGATTTTCACCCGGCAACAGTGAAAGAGGAATGTAAGAATGTAATGAATTTAATGTAAGAGGATGTAAGGAATAGGTAAGTAAGAGTGGTCCTGGAATGTGTATCTATCCTTATTTAGTGCAGTGGTTATGAATAAATATCACAAAGTGGTGATTTCAAAGGGAATTCTTATAGTGAAAACAATATTTTAGTCAAAAGGTCATTTTTACCCACTGAAAAAATACTATTTTTTGTTCCTCTCTCCTGCAACTGTTCGTGTGTCGAGGAGTCTGAGCTTCACCAGGGAAGTCTCACATGGATGTCCCAGGAAAGGGTGGACCAAACACCAAGTTTCCACTATCATTTTAATTTTTTTGTTCTCAAATTCCTAATTTTTCACTAATTTTGGAGCATGTTTTGAGGGTCTGCCTATGTTTTTTCCCCATTTTATTACACCTACTGTACCACAGTTGAAAATAAAAGAAAACCGCTCTAATTTATCATGTGTTGTCATATTTTGATCTATTTTTCATGACAAGTACTTTTTGTTGGTTATATTATACTGGGTAAAAATTACCAGGCAAAAGTGATGGTGTTACTTTTTATATCGAAAGTGTTCTAGGGTTAATATGCATTGTCCTAATTTAAATAATGCATACAATACAAAAACTCGTTTTCCACTGGTAGAAGTAAAATTGACTGAAATCATGATAAAAAACTTTCTTACTTCAAGTATTCTCAACTCATTCTCTGGTATTCATTGGTGATTTCCTTTCATGTTTAGTCTGTTCTGTATTCCAACTATCACAAAAGGCTTGATCAGACAGTCCCAAGATGGCCGCCACTGCTTCCTCCGTGACTGCGGTTGCTAAGCCCCCCTCTAGAGTCTGTGCCATCTCGGTCCTGGACCGCGGACAAAAGCTCTGGACGCCTCCTCTGGCTCGCGCCGCCCCGTCGAGAGTGTAAACAAAATGGAGTCCAGATGAAATAATTACAGGCGGCGGACATGAACAGTGAGAGCCGTGAAGATCGTGGTCAGCAGCCTGGAAAAACTCATTAATATTTTTGGAAAGTTTCACAGTGAGTTTGTTTGACTTGGGGTTAGAGCCATCTGCGGCACACGGCGTCACTACTGTACATCGTGTGAGTGTGTGAAATAAGAGTGCCAGTTCTTATAGTCCGGTGAAAAGCATCGCCAACAAGCTCAACAAGTTTATTTTGTAGTTTTTAAATACTCATATTTAACTTGTGTACATGGATATCAGTGGATAAATACCACAAAATAAAATGATACGAACAACACAAGAATTGTGGTATGTTGTAAACATAATAATAAACGCAATTCCACTGTGTACTTGTATGTAACTTTAATAACAGCGTCCTCATGACATGCGCCAACAACATAACAAGAGTCACAACATCCTCTCTGCCCCGATGCTCTCTGGTCGCTATGGTAACGCTGGCTTAAACATGCCTTCAAAATAAGATAGACCACAAAACAAATATAAAGTACATGAAAAATACAACTCACCATAACGCTGAATCAATGAGAGCCCTGAGCTTGTTTCTCTGCTACGAGTTGATGTCTCGAACATACTTTTAAGGCCGCCTCATTGGAGAGCTGGTCGCCGCACGCTATGCAGAGCGGACTTGGCGTGTGGGAATCACCTGTTGCGATAAATCCATATTTTAAGTAGGTCTCCTGGTAAATATTTGCGTCCAGACGAAAAAGGAGCGCTGAGTGAAAACGATGTTAAACATATGCCACACTGATATGTAAAAACAGCCAGAGTATTATTAGCCTAAATTAATCTGTTCACTTGTAAACTTCACCTTACGGCGCACTGTAAAAATGACAACTTGAATTTGTTCAGATTACTAGGATTTTAGCGTTCATAGACAATAAAACTGCCAGTTGCATCGTACACTGTCTCAAATTAGTAATTTCAACTCACTTTTGTAAGTTTCTGTTAAAAAGTTTATCTTAATTCATACTTTGAGTTGACATGATCTACAAATTCAAGTGGACGGTAGTTTGGGCCAGGCCAACTAATCTGCGCATGCTCATTTGGAATAATCTAGAAGAATAACACTTTCTCTGTCCGCTGCCCGATTACACCCTCGCCATTTTCAGAAAAAACAGCTTAACCTGTCATTTTTCACAGCAAGAAGGTTCAGGCAAGTTTGCATGTTCTCCCCGTGTCTGGGTGGGTTTACTCCGGGCACTCCGGTTTCTCCCAACAACCCAAAACATGCGCCATAGGTAAAATCCTCCAGCTTGGGTCCTGACCAAGACTAAACAACAAAATCATGGGGATGGTCCCCGGGTCAAATGCAAATACGATTTCTCCTGTGTGAGATCAATAAAAAGTCAATTTTCTAATCTTTAATCATTGTAAGGCGCTTTGTGTTACATTTTGTGTATGAAAAGCGCTTTATAAATAATGTTTGATTGATTGATTTATGAACATTTTGGGAAAATTTACACACAGAATACATACAAAATTTATTATACACATATGTGATAATATATGTACAGAAATTATTTGGTCATACATGTTTTGTAATTCATAGTCATTCCCAACAAACACAAAAACACATTCTGTCGTTCAGATACAGCTGTGATTACACATGTGGCCAGTAGGTGGTTCCGTGCGCACATGAAGCTTCGAGAAATGAACCCTTTCTCGAACCATTTGGCTCAAGTGGTTCAGTGCCTCATGAGGCTTCATCTCACCATCACTACCGTTTGATTAATTGAACCCGTTGCTTTTATTCCTCATGTGTGGTTAGCCCCGCCCACAGGTGAGTCCACGTGTCTGTACAGGTGCGTAACTTCAGCTGGTAAAAATGTATACTTTTACAGGTTTCAGTCCCGACACAAAGCCGTAAAAACAAGTTAAATTCAAAATAAACAAGGAAGGAATCTAGAAAAACACAAATTACTCCAAACAGTCCCCCCCCTCCACATGGTCTGACCCATGACCCCAGCCAAAGGTTATAAAAATGTCCGACATTGGCCACGCCCCCTCTTTTGTTCGGACCATCTGGTGAACCAGGTATGTTTCGTGATTTTGGATTATTTTAACTGAAATGAATTGGTAGATAAGGTATACAGCTCTGGTAAGGTATACAGCTTTTGCAGTCCACTGCAAAATTAACACTTTTTCTGATTTTACTACTTATAAGTTTGTGTTTGGGCAAAAGGAACGTTTTTGTTTGAGTCTATAAACTACTGACAACATTTCCCCCAAATTCCAAATAAAAATATTATCGTTAAGAGCATTTATTTGCAGAAAATGACAAATGGTTAAAATAACAAAAAAGATCCATGTTTTCAGAGCTCAAACAATGCAAAGAAACAAGATCAGATTAATTTTAAAGCAACATAATACTAATGTTTACACTTAAGAAGAGTTCACAAATCAATATTTGGTGCAATAACCCTTATTTTTAATAACAAGTCTGTCACATTGTTCTTGGGTCCTTGGTTAGACTTGGTTTAGTCTTGGTTCAGACCAGGTTTAGTCCTAATTGAGTCCTGGGTTAGTCCCATTTTTAACCTGGTTTAGTCCTGGTTCATCCCTGATTTAGTCCTGGTTCAGACCTGGTTTAGTCCCAGTCTTTCACATTGTTCTTGGGTGACTTTATTCCACTCCTGGTGCAAGAACTGAAGTAGCTCAGCTTTGTGTTTGTGTTGGAATTCAACAGACGCTGGAATGGAATGGCTGGAATACATGTAGAGATGCTGATTTCAGCTTAGCATAGCAGCGTCTCCAGCGCCTCTGTGCGACACCCTCATCAGCAAAATGTCAAAAATGAGAAAAGTGGACGCCGAGTGCAGGATTTTCCAAGAAAAATTGACTAATTCCTATTTGTTCATGGAGGTGACTGGGAAACCTGTATGCTTGTGTTGAAATTGCGTTTTTCTTAAAGATCCCATGACATGGTACTTCTTGATGCTTTTATATGGCTCCTTAATGGTTCCCCAATACTGTAAATGAATCCTTCTTCAAAATCAACACTCAGTGCATGAGAAAGACACATGTACACAGTCAGTCAGAATATCTCTCTCTGAACGACTCATTCTGGGCCTTGTTGCTTGAATGCAAATGAGAAGGACACAGATAGGTTAGAGGAGTGGGGGGGGGCAAATGCGCCCCTGTTTCGCTGCGCTGTGCGCTGTCTCCCACTTCTGCGTTTTAAGTGCGGGGGAAGAAAGGAGAGGAATTTCAATGAAAAAAACACAGAAAATAAAATTAAACCACTGCTGTTTCAGAGGTCCAGAGGGTCGGGTAAAGGACTTCCGAGCCTAGAAACACTCGCACGTGCCTCCAGAGAAATAAAAAAAGATATTTAGCATTGCGTAGCTCCTTTGCGGGCCAAACTCTCTGGGCGTGATTTCCAGAGACAGGGGGTGGACATCCAGATGGTGGTGGAACTGCATTTGCATTTCTTTTTTCGATGTTGCGTAACAAAGTTGCCTTGTTCAGAATCGCCCGTTTGAGCTGTGTTTTTTTCAAACGCAGAAAAGGATCGCAAATGCTCAGTTTAGACATTTTGCAACTTTTAGCCTACCCCTAAACAGGGTAGGGGAGCTCACATTAACGTTCAAAAACCTCAGAAAGTGAACATTTCATGCCATGGGACCTTTAAATTTTCAGGATGTTCATGTATATTTGCCATGAGTTTGGGGTATATTTGCCATGAGTATTCTGATCCGGCCCCTTTGGGATCAAAGTAGGTTGGATACGGCCCCCGGACCAAAATGAGTTTGACACCCCTGATATATACTATAGCTAAGATATACATGAAAAAAACATGCTAAAACAGCACTAGAATACTGAATTAATGTCTACTGTATTTAATATTTGTCCCAGCACACATACCACCCACGGGTTGCTGTACATTGGACAAGTAGGGGCGACCCTTATTTTGCGTGCGCACGTGTGTTTGAAGAATGACTTTTGAGGGCCCCATGTCTATATTTCGCCGAGGGCCCCAAAATGGCTAGATCCGCCCCTGCATAGTATCAAACTTGTCAGTGATCGTCCTTAATAAACCATTTGCTCTTTATAACTCTTTGTTCATGCTGCACAAGGTACATTTTTTGGTGTAACTTTTTGGTTGGGGCTCCATCACCTGCTTGTTTCTATGGAGGCGTCATTGCTCTGCTT
Organism: Paratrypauchen microcephalus; assembly: GCA_036785185.1. Taxonomy (NCBI): domain Eukaryota; kingdom Metazoa; phylum Chordata; class Actinopteri; order Gobiiformes; family Gobiidae; genus Paratrypauchen; species Paratrypauchen microcephalus. The sequence goes on from JAVJIX010000359.1 coordinate 274,260, forward strand.
AGAATGTTCCACAGTGTGACATTAAACAGCTCTACCTTACGTTTATTCAATCACAGGTGGTTTTAGAGCTCAAAAACCGGCTACAAAAACAGGCATCCTGACTGTGAGCAGGGTCGCCTCTCCACAGATCTGACCTGTAACTTGGTCTGGTTTGGTCTCCATGAAGATAGAAAGGTTTAATGCCATACTGTGAAACATTCCAGACAAAGCAATAACACTTCCATGGAGAAAAGCGTTAAGACTATGTGTTTTTCAAGGTATTTTTACGCAATAAAAAGAAATGAATGCAGCACAGAGAAGTTTAACGCCACACTCTGGAACATTCTTGGCAAAGCATCACCATGGAGACGAGCAGATGCAAACTCTCCACCAGAAAAGTTACACAATGCACCTTTTTGACGTGTATTTAAACCACATGTAATTTCTCTTCTCCCACAGCCTGGATCGTCTTATTCAAAATCGCACGATCCCCCGTGTTTGTGAGAAGGTTATGGAGACTGCCGTTTGCAAACTCGAGTTGAATATGCATGCTTTTTTCTCTTTTCTCACCTTGAAATCAGCATCTTGTCTGCGCTCGCACCCACCCCCGTCTCTGTTGCCGTCGCGCTAAGCCTCAGATGCCCTCCCTATCCTTGAAGAAATGTACCGATCTGATCTCTCCGCGAGAATCAACATCATGAGCCCTTTTTATTAAACACGTCCTGCGCTTTGTACGAACGGCGTGTTCAATAAAAGAAATATTGATGTAACTTTTTTGTGTTTGTTGTTTCTATGGAAATGTCAATGTTCCACAGTGTGACATTAAACAACTCTACTTCACGTTTATTCAATTAAAGGTGGTACCTAGGTACCTAGAAAACCAGGCGTTTTGACTGTGAGCGGGGGGTTGCCTCTCCACGGATCTGACCTTTGGTCGACATGAAAATGGAAAGGTTTAAAGCCATACTGCGAAACATTCAAGACAAAGCAATAACACCTCCATGGAGAAAAGCAGGGCTCTCAAGTCTCACGCATTGAGAGTGTGACACACGCAATTCGACGTGTTCACACGCTCACACGCCACACATGGCATTTCTCACGCTGATTTTTTTTTTTTTTTTTTTGCGCCCAGAAAATCGGTCTGTGTGGCTCAGTTTATGCAGGCACCGCGCGTTTTCAGCGAAAAAAAACTCCCGCACGCAATTCAAGCGCCCCCCCCCCCCCCCCTTTTGCTTTTGTCAAAAAGAATTTTCCATATGACAGAAAAAGTAAACGATGGCGAAACATAACCAATGCCATCACCAGATTCATAGCCAAAGAGATGTTGCCGATGCAGTCAGACCTGCCAACATGTACGCATTTTGCGTAGTGGGCACGCAATTTTGACCTCCTTGTTCGCTTGTATGGCTTTGTTGTTCTAAATTACGCATATGGATCTCACATTACGTCCGTTTCACTCAAGTTTTCATTGACTTTCACTGACTCTGCGGCTGAGACACAGATCCACAGATCTGCATGTAAACAGAGAACTTTCAGCCAATCAGAGCGCTTCATTTCCTCCCCACACCCCCGCCCTGCCTCCCTCCACGCCACAGTTCAGATTCAGGGATGTGAGACAGCGCCAGCTCCCCTCCTCACCCACTGAGCCCGAAAAGTAAGATTAATACGTAGAGTTAGCACGACACGTGCAATGGTCCCCGCCACGTTTCCCCATATTCATTGCAGACAAAACAGTTTGGTTTCCACACGAAATTCAAGCACCCCCACCCGCCACCCCATCCCCCGCTCTTCGGGAAAAAATGTTAGCTCGCCCCTTCCCCCCCGCTCCTCGGAGATTATGCAGTCTCACGCACGACCCCGCTCAAAACATGAGAGCCCTGGAGAAAAGCATCTAGAAAAGTTGCACAAAGCACCTCTAAAAGTGTTTTTCTGCTGTGTATTTGCAGTTGAAGCCCGGAAGAAAGAAGACGCAGGAAGAACATGCAAACTCTATGGCCCACAGCGAGTCCAGGGTTCAAACTGAGGAACCATCTTGTTGTGAGGTAAGTCAAAATTGCTTGAATACATGAGTTAAAAACAAAATTGAATCCAGACATTTTCTTGAGCAACTTTTTAAATAAATTGTACTTTTCAGAGTACTTTTCTAGCAGCGTACTTAATAATACACCAGTTTTATATTGAGCTTTTCACAATAAAGTAACACTAACACAAGGACAGGACGGACAAAACGGTCATGAGGAGCAGTCGTGGGTGTGGGGGCTGTAGGTTGTGAGGAAACGGTGAGTTTTGAGCAGTTTTTGAAGGTGTTTCGAGTCTTGAGTTTCTGATGTGAAGGAGGAGAGAGTTCCAGAGGTTCTTGGGTACTTTTACTACTACTTGACAAATATTGAAGTAAAAGTACACTTGAGTAAAAGTTGCGGTTCCTCTTCCAACTGTGAGTAAGTCTAAAGTGACGAAAGCTTTGTGGCAATATGTAATGATTTAAAAATGTTTCTTGTACCGCTCCTTCAGTTATAATTGTTTGTCTTATTTTTTTCATTTTGTCCTTCAAATTACTGAAACTTTAAATCATGAATCAGATGTTGCGTCCCAACAGCTCCTCCTCACATGACTCTTGCTTGAGCAGTAGTTTTCTGAAATACTTTCGTACTCTTGCTGGAGTAATTTCTTGGACCAATACTTTGTACTTCTACTTGACTAAATTATTTTGAAGTAACGTTACTCTTACTTGGCGACTCTACACCCCTCTGTCAGAATGTTGTTGTTTGCAGTTATGATTAGTAATGTATACAGTGGTCCCTTGTTTATCGCGGGGGTTAGATTCCAGAAATAACTCGCAATACGTGAAATCCGCGAAGTAGGACAACTTTATATTTTACAATTATTCTACATGTTTTAAGGCTGTAAACGCCTCACCACACACATTATACACTTTTCTCAGACTGGCATTAACATTTTCTCACATTTCTCTCTTGTTTAAACACTCACACTTTCGTAGATTTTCAACAAAATGTATTAAGAGGGAAGCATGGGGGAGACACGGCTCCGGGAGTGGAGACATGAGTTACTGGATCCGCAGGACGCACCGTGCTCATCCAACGGCACTGCCAAGTCCCGGGACGCGACGCACCAACCCCTTGGAGAAGTGAGCGACATGTGCACCGCTCATCGTGGTCAAATCCATGACAGAGCAGCACGACTGGCGCGAGGCCGCGAGTACACCAGGGCTGCGAGCACGAGACCATCAAAGAGCCCCACGCGGTGGTTTAATCCAGGTTTAGACCTGGTCCAGTCCTGGTTTAGTCCAGGACCAGTCTAGATTTAGACCTGGTCTAGACCTGGTTTAGTCCATGTTTAGTCCTGGTCTAGTCCCGGTCTGGTCCTGGTTTAGTTCCAGTCTGGTCCCGGTCCCCCCACGTCCCCCATCCATCAATCGGCAAAGGTCCCTTCAAACCGTGCCCAGTCTTATGCTGTATAGATACAGTGTACAGTTATATAAATATCTATTTTTCTTTTATAAAGAAGCATTTTATGGAGCTAAATTATTCCCTGATTGTGGGAAAGATGGACTGGAGTGGGCAGTGTTGTGTTTTAGTTTGTTTTTCCTCGAGTGATGCAGAAAAGAGGGAGCCACTGTCTGTGTTCATGTGTGTTCATGTATGAAATCTCAAGGACGCAGAACACAATGTTGCACTAGAAAAAAAGTTACACTATATAAAAATAAAATCTGCGAAACAGCGAGGCCGCGACAAGTGAACCGCGATAGAGCGAGGGACCACTGTATTTACTTTTCTGTCTACAGTATTAATGAATTTCAATGTTTTATAGTTTGTTTTTTTAGTTTTGAGGACTTTTTCCCAATCGCTATGGCAACTGTCCTAATTTTTATTGTTAAACACGTGGATAGAGAAAGATGACTACACATAAGAAAATCTCATGTCAGATGTCATACTTTTTTCATGTTTTGTTTTGCTAAATTAAGCAAATATAATTATATTGAAAAGTGCACTGTGTCACATTTGTGGTGGAGAGTTTGCCATCTGCTTGTTTCCATGGAGATGCTTTGCCAGGAAAGTTCCAGAGTGTGGAATTTAACTTTGTGTTGCATTTGTTTATTGCTCAAAAATACCTTGAAAAACATGCAGTGTGCACAGAACTGACCCATAACTAAGCTCTTTGTCACTGTAGATACAGACTTGTGTTTAATGCCATAGTTTGGAACATTCCAGGCAAGGTACGAACATCACCATGGAAACAAGCAGGTGACAGACACCAAAAAAAAAAAAAAAAAGTTACATAGTGCACCTTTTTTGAAACGTCTCAAAACAAAATACATTTTCAGCTTCAAGTTATTTTGAACCAAAGTGAGGATTTGATTATTGCAGCTTTTCCGTGTCTTTTCTGTGCTTTTAACAGAGGAGGAGTCTGTCGTTTACTTGATCCCATCTCGTCAAAGCAGAGTCCGGGTTAGTCTCCTCACATCCAAAGTTTATTTTTGTATCTCAAAGTTCACTACAGAACAGTGCGAGTAAAGCCGTTTGTGGTGTTTGCATCATTTGTAACGGGGCTGACACCATCTGACAGTTAATTAAGGTTTTATGGAGCTGACGGGGCTCAAACCAAAGAGGGAGTAAAGGAAAAGGAAGCACTAGTCCGGTGTAAAATGGTATTGGCCATTGTTACAGCAGATGGGTCGCGTCTCATTTCTTTCCTTGCTTCCTTCTCGATTCTGCAGGAAATGGGTGAGGAAGTCCCACAGTCCTGCCCACAGAGGAGAGGATATCTAAACCAGGGGTGCTCAACCTTTTTTAACCGGGATCTGGTTTAGACCTGGTTTAGACCTGGTTTAGACCTGGTTTAGACCTGGTTTAGTCCTGGTTTAGACCTGGTTTAGTCCTGGTTTAGACCTGCTTTAGTCCTGGTTTAGACCTGCTTTAGTCTTGGTTTAGTCTTGGTTCAGTCCTGGTTTAGTCCTTGTTTAGTCCCGTTTTAGTTCCGGTTTAGACCCGGTTTATTCTTGGCTTAGACCGGGTTTAATCCTGGTTTAGACCTGGTTTAGTCCCGGCTTAGTCCCGGTTTAGACCTAGTTTAATCCTGGTTTAGACTTGGTTTAGTCCCGGTTTAGACCTAGTTTAGTCCTGGTTTAGTCCTGGATTAGACCTGGATTAGACCTGGTTTTGTCCTGGTTTAGACCTGGTTTAGAAGTCTTGGTTTAGTCTTGGTTTAGTCTTGGTTTAGTCCTGGATTAGTCTTGGTTTAGTCCCGGTTTAGACCCGGATTAGTCTTGGTTTAGTCTTGGTTCAGTCCTGGTTTAGTCCTTGTTTAGTCCTGCTTTAGCCCCGGTTTAGACCCGGTTTAGTCTTGGCTTAGACCTGGTTTAATCCTGGTTTAGTCCTGGCTTAGTCCCGGCTTAGTCCCGGTTTAGACCTGGTTTAGTCCCGGTTTAGATCCCGGTTTAGTCCCGGGTCCCTGCTGTCAGCTAATCTGTCCCTTTGATACAGAAATAATACGATACTATGATTCACCCGAACGCATCGGCGAATTTTGCCAAAAGGTAAGGGATTTTCATGCCTGCAGTGAAGCGGCGAAGCGGGTAGCAATCCCACCACTTTTGTCTGCGACTCCGCACCAACACGGACTTTTCTACGTACTGCCCCGCAAAACGCCATGGCCAAAAACCTTGTCCTTCTCCTCCTTAAAACAAATAAGCTGTACATGTTTTGGCTCCGGTACCACAGCAACTCTAGGCTACTTCCGTAAACATTGAGCACGCTCACTGTGCATGACCTCGCCGTGTTGTCCGGCGTGCATGCGAAAAATATCGTATTTCACCAAAAAAATGTGAATTGAGCATTAAGCCCTGGCGATCGACTCGTAGACCGCGGTCGACCGGTTGGGCACCCCTGATCTGAACTCCTCACTGAGACCAATAAAGTTTGATTCTTTTCTCTGATTTCTGCTCCTGAAACTCCCCTCAGGTTGACTCCTTTCTTCTGTGGTTTACTTAAGGACACAACACTTCATGTAACACATTTGATTGACAACTGAAAAATGGAGGATCGAGAAAAGGAGTCGAGGTGACTGAATCGAGAAATGAGACATAACCTATATCTGTCTCTTTCTGTTTTCATGTTTTCTCCCCCACTTTCCAACTGTATTCTGTGTGTTTACCCCCACTCTCTCCCTCTAATTTTCTTCTTTCTCTCCCTTTTCTCACATTTATTTCGTCACCTTTCTCCCTGTTCATTATTTCCATTCTCTTTCCTTTCTATCTTTCTCTTCTTCCCTCTCATTTCTCTTTCTCTCCATATGTTATGTCCCGACGAAGTAAATGGTGAGGGCTATTGTTCTTCGTCTTTTTTTTTTCTTTTCTTTTTCCTTGCAAACAATTGCGATTTTGAGGGCCTAAATGTCCACGAAAAGTCCCCAAGCCAGTTATGGGATCGACCGGTCAGGCGAAAAATTGTATAAAACGGGCATCGCGGCAATTCATGAAGACAACCGAATCAACAGTGCTCCACGGAAACTTTGAAAATTCCAAATGAATGGGAGGCCAAGAACTATACTTTGCCATAGGTCAACAGAATTCGGAACAGTGTTAGAACTCCAGGAGATGCAAAAAAGCCAATGGTGCTGCCTTATGATGAACAGGAAGTTGGCCAGTTTTACTTTTTCATTTTTATTTTAGTGGAGTAGTTGGCTTGGAATTCATCTTTTTTTTTTTTTTCCCTTGCAAACAATCGCATTTTGGAGGCCTAAACGTCGACAAAAAGCCCCAAACCAGGTATGAGATTGACCGGGCCTGCGAAAAATTGTATAAAACTGGCATCGCGACAACGCATTCAATTACCTGACTGAACAGCGCCCCCTGGAAATTAAAAAAAATTCCAAATGAATGTGAAGTCAAGAAGCATGCTTTGCCATAGGTCAACGAAATTCGGAACAGTGATAGAACTCCAGGAGACGCAAAAAAAGCCAATCACTGTGCTGCCTTATGATGAACAGGAAGTTGGCCAGTTTTACTTTTTTCGCTTTTATTTTAGTGGAGTAGTTGGTGTAGAATTCATCAGTGAACCAGAGGGTAGCTGGTTCTTCACCCATTGTCTCCTCTACTCAAGTCACATTTAAGTAGCTAGTTATGAAAAGGACATATGAATTTTAAAAAAACTACGCCAATACTGACTGACTCAGTAGTGCACAATAAAACGACTATTGGAGCTGCATTAGGTATTGTAACTACACTGCCAAAAGATGAAGATAAACAAATATTGCTACTTACGGAAGCCGACAGAGGCCATGTTCGTAATGATTATTCATTCATTCATTCATTTTCTTCCACTTTTTCCATTTTCTGGGTCACGGGGGTAGCAGTCCAAGCAGTGTTCTGTGGCCCAGAACACAATGCACAACGGCAGCGCTCATCTGTGGGAGCTGGGATCACACGCGGTCAACCCGTCAAGAGCGGGATGAGCGTAATGATTATTTTCCACCTTAATAACGAGAAAATTAACTCGAGATCTTGAGAAAATGACAATTCGTGATCTCGAAAAAACAAAGTTATTCCATGATCTCGAATGTTACGTTGGATTACAAAACACGTCAGTATCAGCAGAACGTCGACTGGGAGTCCTGACAAAGCAGATCGCGACGTCATCGTTTTCCAAAAGCTGCGTTTTGCTCGTCCACACGACAACGCGATTCCCGGCATTCTCAGATTTCTCCACTCTGGAACCTGGTTTCAAATAACACCGTTTTCGCCCCCGTCCCCCCGATATATAGGGCATCTGATATGAAAAATCTGCCATTCATCAAAAATAAATTGGTGTACTTTTGGATGCAGTCTCCGTGTACGCTATTGCCTGGAAAAAGAGGGAAAAACACACAATCCACTAATAAAACACAAAGAAATAAAAAGTTAAAACATCTTCAATTAGTAAGATTAAGAGTAAATTTTTGAATAGTCCAGAAAAAAATAATTATTCTACTCTAAACTAAATACAAACTGATTAGAATAATATAAATATGAGGTAAATACGGTCAAAATGTAAAACACACACACTGGGCTTATTGCGCTTTTTTCCCCAGTGTGGTTTTGATTCCGCAAATGGAAAATAAACAAACTGAAATTTAAGTTAATAATCATGCCGTTATAAGCTATTATGCAGTCCTCATTCTCTTTGATATGAACACAAACACCCTTAATCTGCCTGGAACTCTCCCGTTATCGGCATCATTACACATTTCCCCAACAACACCCCGCATTATGGCATTACCTGTGATCACTGCCCCTGCCCGCTCGGCTTGTCCGGATTATGTCCACTGGCCTTTCTCCAGCACGTCTCCAAACTCGGGCCAAAACTCCAGCCCCAACATCTGTCTCTGCATATTCAGCTCTCCATTACAAACCCGCCCGATGATCCTCACTCCTCTGGCTTTGATTCTGATTTTCATTAACATTACACGTGCGGATATCTAGTCTCCCCCGCGGTTGGTCGGACCACCCATCGCGCCCCTCTCCCCCCTCACCCATGCCTCTGGGGGCGAAAAAAGCAATTAAAGGCACCACCTGTTCCTGGCCGGTGCAGAGAAGCTTTGCTGTGGTGTAATTGGAGCTCCTCTGTCTGCTGGAGGTGTGTTGGTGGAGGCTCGTCTCTCCAGCTGGCCCTTAAATCTGAGAGAAGCACATCTACAGACAGGCTCAGACTGCAGAGAGGAGAGGTGAAGGGGCTGCTGCCCAGAACAGTGTTTTAGTAGTACATTATGAGGGTAGACCATAGGCATTAGTTACCTGAGCAGCCTGAACCACGCTTTGACAAAACTTTACAAAGACGAGTGGAGCTGTCTCAATGATTTCAGAAGGCGTAATTGACAAAGTTGAAAGTCAAAGTTCGGCTTTATTGTCAAAAAACCATATGTACAGGTTGCACACACAGGATTTGATATTGCAGCGCCCCCTGGGCCCACAGTGGACATAAAACATTTGATAAACAAGACAATAAACATCATGACTAAAACATCACACATACCTGTAGCAAAAGTACAGTAAACTTGTATATAATACAAACAGGTAAAGAAATGTGTGGCGTAATAAACCTCAAATGGTGTCATTTAAGCGTCAGTGTCATTTAAGCACCAGTGTCATTTAATCGTCAGTGTCAATGTCATTTAAGCATCAGTGTCAGTGTATTTTAAAGGGACAGTGTGTAGGATTCGTGGCGCATAGGTGGTTACTAGCTATTCCACTTCCTCTTTTGGCTATGGCAGACCTCGAGGGTCACCCGGACGCGACGTAGCGCCGAAATCTCGCGTGCCCGCGCACGAACCGCGCACCGCTGTATACATAAACCGCGGTCCCCCGTTCACTTTTTTTTTTTTCTTTTCGCATGAAAACACACAATCCCGATCATGATTCATGACAATCTACACATCAAATGAAACCTTACAGTCTCCTCTTTTTGACTATGCAATTCATTTCCCTGCAAAACAATCACTCCCCGAGCACATGGGGCTTTTATACAGAAAAGCACAAAACTTAGCTTACTTAGCTTACCTTTGAAGGCTCTGCACAGGTCAAACTCTGTATTTCATCATAAACTTGGTCTCAATCTGTCCATAAGGATCCAGCGAATAAAATCCAGTAAAACAATTTAGTCCAAAATACGTGTTATATCCATTACGATGTGTGATCCGGCAGCATGCTCCCCCCTCCCCCCCTCCCCTTCCCCTTCTGTCCTTCGCTCCTGGCTGCATATGGGAGCAGAGGACCGAAGGAGAGAAGGGGAAGGGGAGGGGGGAAGGGGGGAGTAAGCTGCTAACAGTAAGCTGTTAGCAGGAGCCGAGGCGAAGGATGAGCCCAAATGTCCTTCTGCGGCTCTCGTATTCAAAATGGCTGCCTCTATATGGGGAAGATCCCCCTTTTATGTGACTATATCTAAGTCCAAAAGAATACTTTGATTTCATGATGGAAGTGAAAAGGCTTGGAAAACAATGTATTTTTGAATGGGTATCTTCAATTTCAGTAATTAACAGGTAAAAATCTTACACACTGTCCCTTTAAGTGTCATTTAATCATCAGTGCAATTTAAGCATCAGTGTCATTTAAGCAGCAGTGTCATTTAAGCATCAGTGTCAGTGTCATTTAAGCATCAGTGTCATTTAATCATCAGTGTCAGTGTCATTTAAGCATCAGTGTCATTTAATCATCAGTGTCAATGTCATTTAAGCATCAGTGTCATTTAAGCAGCAGTCTCATTTAAGAGTAATTTAAGCATCAGTGTCATTTAAGTGTAATTTAAGCAGCAGTGCCATTGTCATTTAAGCAGCAGTGTAATTTAAGTAGCAGTGACTTTGTCATTTAAGTGTCATTTAAGCAGCAGTGTAATTTAATTATCAGTGTCATTTAAGCAACAGTGTAATTTAAGTAGCAGTGTCATTGTCATTTAAGTGTCATTTAAGCAGCAGTGTCGGTGTCATTTAAGCAGCAGTGTGATTGGGGGAGAGTTCAGCATCCTGACCTCTTGGTGGATGAAGCTGTCTTTCAGTCTGCTGGTCTTGGCCCTGAGGCTCCTCAGTCTCCTTCCTGATGGCAGCAGACTGAAGAGGCAGTTGGATGGGTGGGTGGGATCACCCAGAGGGCTTTGCGGGTGAGGCGGGTGTGGTAGATGTCCTGCAGGGAGGGGAGAGAGACACCCACGATTCTCTCAGCTGCTCTCACTACTCGGTGTAGTTTTTTCGGGCAGGTCACGGTGCAGGTGCCATACCACACAGTGATGCAGCTGGTAAGGATGCTCTCTATAGACGAGCGGGTTAACCAATCAGAGATGCATAGTTCGTGTCAAAAACAAAGCAAAGAACTGACTGAAACATTGCTACTTACACATAAAGGAGAGATTTTTTTTTTTTTTTTTTAAACAATCATCGACAATCAAAGCACCAAACTGTTATCTCAGGTAAAATAATTTGTACATTTATTTCTGAATCATGACAATGTCTTCTGTAATTGAGAGACACGTGATTCAAATGAGCGGCTGTGGTTGGACCGTCTCAGGTTTGGATGGAGGATTTTCACATGGTTGGAAAGTTGGTTGGATGGATGGATGGTTCTGTTCCATTCTCTTCTGGATTCAAACAGAATGTAGAAAGGTCGGGCTGCTCAGGCAAAGACATTCGTAGACACAAAAGTCTCCATCGCTCTGTTGCTAATGCAATCTCTTGGCCAGCCCACGGTACCTGTATTGAACGTTAAATCACATCAATAGTGAAGTCAACCATCATTATTATAAGTATGGTGGCTTTCACGATTTTTTTTTTTTTTAAGGGCTTATGCTAGCAGCTATGAGAGAAGAAAATACTGCGGACCGGCTTCAGTGTTCACAATAAGAATTCAGTTTGTACAAGGCAGTATTGTAAAAGTAGAGCAAATTAAATGCATATAGTGAAATAATTTACCAGAAAAGTTACATTGTGCATCTTTAAAGGTCCTATATGACTCAAAATTCAATTCACCCCTGAGTGTCTGAGAGTGGCAGCTGGGTTACAGTAGGCCCTGCAACGACCTTTTTAAGTTAATCTGGTCTGTTTGCGCTTAAAGATTTTTATTTTATTTTTATTTACTTTATCCAGCCAACAAACACTCACCTTGTCTTTTTTTTGGGGCATTTTTTTGGCGTTTTTTCTTGATTTTTGAAACAATTTCCCTTGTGGATCAATAAAGTTTAATAAAGTATGTTAAAGTGTCATTATCGCCTCAAAAACAGACATGGAGTTTTGTTTTGTTTCATTCACATATGTTTGAGTAAAACTGCATCATTAGTCTGTACTTCTTCAAAGCTCAAAACGTTCTGTTCCACCTTGTGATGTCATGAAGTGGTAGTTTACAATTTAACAGCTACATTTTACATTTACTTCAGTAGCGATCGGCAATTCCAGAGCTGTAATTACCAAATGATTCTCAGGAAGGTGTTTAAAAATGGAGTTGTCAAAATGTAGTTGTCAAAAAAGGAACAAATTCTCTGCACACACTTGGTTTCTAGTACCTTTTTTCCCAGTGTGGTTTTGATCCTGCAAATGGCAAAGAAACTGAAACTAAAGATAATAAACCATAACTCCAGCCATGTGAACTCGGTTATGCTGTCCCCATTCTCAGCTACCTCAGCAACTCTTTTGTTGAGTAGAAATTGTGGAAACCCAAGGCTGAAATGATCCAAATGATTCTCGCGAATGTGTGTGGAGTTTAAAAACGCAGTGGAGCACTTCCTGTATTACTGCGAGAAGAACTCAACCTAAATAATAAATAAATAAAATAAATATACAGGGTTTGTGTGTTAAAGGAAAAGTAACGTTATTTTACAATCTGAGCCTTCTTTCGGTAATAAAACAAGTCGTTTGACTCACCCATAGCACGTTGGTGTCATTTTGAGCTGTTTGGTAAAAGTTATGTTGTAGCGTATCCGTTAGCCTGAGTACTCGGGGCATTACTTTGCGGTCTCCAAATAACACAAACTTTAGCATTTTTCAAATCATAGAAGCCCGATATCTTAATCTATGATTTTGTTTGACGCAAAAGTGGCCTGTAATCCGAGATTTAGCCATAGTTTCGAGTAGATGAGGACGCCAGTGCGCATGCGCGGACTGTGCTCTCAGCTCCCGGGACCCAAACATGAAACGCAAAGCTGAAAACTATGGATAAATCTCGGATTACAGGCCACTTTTGCTTCAAACGAAATCGTAGATTAAGACATCGGGCTTCTATGATTTGAAAAGTGCTTAAGTTTGTGTTATTTGGAGACCGCAAAATAATGCCCCGAGTACTCAGGCTAACGGATACGCTACAACATAACTTTTACCAAACAGCTCAAAATGACACCAACGTGCTATGGGTGAGTCAAACGACTTGTTTTATTACCGAAAGAAGGCTCAGATTGTAAAATAACGTTACTTTTCCTTTAACCCTAGAACACTTTCGCTATAAAAAGTAACACCATCACTTTTGCTGGGTCATTTTTACCCGATATAATAAACCCAACAAAAAGTACTTGGAAAATAGATCAAAATATGACAACACATGATAAATTAAACTAGTTTTATTTTCAACTGTGGTATGTGTAACAAACATAGGAAGACCCTAAAAACATATTCCAAAATTACTGAAAAATTTGGAATTTGAGAACAGAAAATTCCTAAAAAAAATAAATTGCAGTTGCAGGAGAGAGGAACAAAAAATAGTATTTTTTCAGTGGGTAAAAATGACCCGTTGACTAAAATATTGTTTTCACCTTAAGAATTCCCTTTGAAATCACCACTTTGTGATATTTATTCATAACCACTGCACTAAATAAGGATAGATACACATTCCAGGACCACTCTTACATCCTCTTACATGAAAGGTCCCATGACATGGTACTTCTTGATGCTTTTATATGGCTCCTTAATGGTTCCCTAATACTGTAAATGAATCCTTCTTCAAAATCAACACATTGATGTCAGTGCATGAGAAACAGAGATAAGATGAGAGAGTATTTTTTCTCTCTCTGAATAGTCCATTATGGGTGTTGTTGCTTGAATGCAAATGAGGAGAAAAGAGATGGCCTATAGTAGAGGGTGGGGGCGTGGCCAAACTCTCCGCTCTCAGCTGTGCCTGTGCCCATTTCCGCGTTTTAAGAGCGGAGGAGGAAAGGAGAGCCTTTTCAATGAAAAAAAAACATTTCCACAGAAAATAAAATTAAATCACTGCTGTTCAAAGGTCCAGAGGCTCAGATAAAGGACTTCCGAGCCTAGAAACACTCGGACGTGCCTCCAGGCAAATAAAAAAACGCATTTCGCATTGCCTAGCGCATTCGCAGTCCAAACTCTCTGGACGTGATTTACAGAGACGCTGAGTACAGACAGACGGGGGGGTGGAGCTGCATTTTTCGATCTGACGTCAATAAGGTGCCTTGTTCAGAATCGCCCGTTTGAGCTGTGTTTTTTTTCTAACGCAGAAAAGGATCGCAAATGCTCAGTTTAGACATTTCGCAACTTTTAGCCTTGGGGTAGGGGGGCCTAAACAGGGTAGGGGAGCTCACATTAACGTTCAAAAACCTCAGAAAGTGAAAATTTCATGCCATGGGACCTTTAAGTTCATTACATTCTTACATTCCTCTTTCACTGTCGCCGGGTGAAAATCACCTGAAAGCCTGTAGGAAAAAGTGGGCTTTGGGGTAGGGAAACACCTACACCTTCAAAGATGTCAAAAACAATGGTGAAGCTCCCCAGGGATACCTGACACAAAAATACAACATATTGAAAATCATGTAAATACTTTTGCTCGGGTCAAAATCACCCGGCAACTCCAGGTCAGTTTTGGATGAAGACACAACATAAAATGAATCAGAAAATAGCGTCTTACGAGCCCTTTAAAGCTAGATCAACACATTGATTCTAAATTAAGAAATGTTACACAATGTCAGTAGATGTCATCCTTGAATTGCATATTATTTTTGCGCTCACCATTTTACCCAAACGCGCACAAAATAACTGGTGATTGAGACAAATCGCGAGTGAGCAGCGGCAGTGAGACGGTGTAATATTGCGCCCGGCTGGTCCCTCACAGCGCCACTATGCGTCTTCATTAAGCGTCGGTGCAAATTAATAACTTATGACTCGTTTCAGTACAGCTCGTAAAACAGACGCTGGCATCGGCATCGTCATGGTGACTCGTTTTTGTCTCGGTGGGAATGATAAGTGGCTCTGGCGGCGCTCCCGAGACGTGTACAATGTGCTCACGGAGAATGAATGCGGAGGTGAAAGACTTTTGTTTTGCGTTTATGTAAGTTTAAAGCCTGGTAATTGTGTAACTTCTAAGGTGGAGGGTCTGTTACGTTCCTGTCTTCATGGCGATGTTATTTTTTTGCACTTTGGAATGTTCCGCAGCAGGGCATTAAACATATCTGCATTGGATTTGTTTAATTTCAGGTGTTTTATAGCTCAAAAATGTCTTGAAAAACATATTCTTGACATGCGCAGGGTTGCTTTTCCGTAGACCTGACCATTAACTTATCTCCACTGCGGTAACACTGTGGAATAATTGAAGCAAAGCAACAACATCTCCATGGAGACGAGGTGACAAGCAGATGGCAGACGCTCCACCAGAAAAACTACATGTTGCAGGTTTGCAGTGCTCCAAAGTTCTTCCTCACTTACCTTATGCATTCTTAAACATCCTAATTATTCACCACAATCATTTTAAGAGGTTTTCACAACTTCCAGAGACCAGAGCGGAGTTTTGTTGTCATGGCAAAGCCAACTATCAACTAGCATGCTAATGGGCACTTATTATCTAATTATCGCATTAACAATCTGCTTTAAATCTGCTGTTTATACGTACACTGGTATTTTTAAAAACAGACATTTCACTTCGTTTGTACCCATCTTTTACACGCAAACGGCAAATTCACCTCTGAAAACGAATCTTTCTAAAAACTCCGACTAGAGTGGAGATTCTGGAAAACTACGGTTTGCGTGTAAAGTGAGATAAACTGAGTTTTAGGCAGCTGACGCACCAAAAGTGTGATTCTGATTGGCTTGCAGAGCGTTCTCCTTCGTTTTCAGAGGTGAATTCGCCGTTTGTGTGTAAAAGATGGGTACAAACGAAGGGAAATGTCTCAGTTTTTCAAAATTCCAGTGTACAGTACGTTTAAACGGGGCCTTATTTTGGAAAATGGAAGGAGAGAAGTATTCGTTTCTCAACATACCCGGGTACGTTGTAAATGTAGCCTTAATGAGATCCGTCAACATGTTTGTAATGGCATTTCACCACAGCAACCAAACATGTTTTTTTTTGTTTTCTTTTCTTTTTAATACATTCAAAAGTGCAGTGGGCGGGGACAGGTGGTAAGTGAAAACAAACCATTTCAGAGCACAAAAGTCTTGGATTAATTTATGATGAGTGAAAACCATTATAGCATGGTTAAACGCTCATAAAAGGCAATACGTCTCCTTTTAACGGGAAGCAAGTAGACCCTGATTGAGTGAATTAGATATTGATTAAATTACAGTGGCAAAGGTGGTGTAGTGGCCTCCCTAGAACTGGAAAGCTGACGGTTCAAATCCGCATCTATAACCTGCTATTTTGTCCTTGGGCAAGAGCCTTCCTCCACCTTGCCAACTAAAAATGTGCTGGTATGTGACAGGTGGTTGCTCGAAAACCAGGGGCGTCTGGCAGCCATGTTTCAGTCTAGGGATGCACGATATATTGGCATTAACATCGGTATCGGCCGATATTGCAAAACATTTTAACGTATCGTATCGGCCCAATGTGTAAAACTGGGCCAATATTACCGACCGATATTTGTCAGTACTATAAATACCTTGCTTTGAAAAACAAATAAAAGTTCTATCACACTTCAGGCAGAGCACTGGGAGCTGTCCTTAAAGGTCCTATGGCATGAAATTTTCACTTTCTGAGGTTTTTGAACGTTAATGTGAGCTCCCCTACCCTGTTTAGCCCCCCCCCTCCCATGGCTAAAAGTTGCGTAATGTGTAAACTGAGCATTTGCGATCCTTTTCCGCATTTGAGAAGAAGACAGCCCAAACGGGCGATTCTGAACAAGGGAACTTTCTGTCTGACGTCACATTCAGGTAAAGGTTTCCACCCCCCGTCTGGATGTCTACCCACCATCTCTGGAAATCACGCCAGAGAGTTTGGACCGCAAACGAGCTACGCAATGCGAGATGCGTTTTTTTATTTGCCTGGAGACACGTGAGAGTGTTTCCAGGCTCGGATGTCCTTTATCCGAGCCTCCGAACCTCTGAAACAGCAGTGGTTTAATTTTATTTTCTGTGGAAATGGTGGGTTTTTTTCATGGAAATCGTCTCGTATCTTCCTCTGCGCTTAAACGTGGAAGTGGGGCCATCGCAGAGCGCACCGCTAATCCAGGAAACAGCGGCGTATTTGGCCACACCCCCACCCGCTGCACTGGCCTGTCTCTGTCCTCATTTACATTCAAGCAACAACGCCCGGAATAAAGTGTTTGAGAGACATATACTCAACAAAAATATAAACGCAACACTTTTGTTTTTGCTCCCATTTTTCCTGAGATGGACCCAAAGATCCAAAATTCACTCCAGATACACAACACTACCATTTCTCTCAAACATTGTTCACAAATCTGTCCAAATGTGTGACAGCGAGCACCTCTGCCCTGCCGAGACAATCCATCCCACCTCACAGGTGTGCCACATCAAGATGCTGATCCGACATCATGACCAGTGCACAGGTGTGCCCCAGACTGCCCAAAATAAAAGGCCACCCCGAAATGTGCATTTTTTTTTTTTTGCTTTATTGGGGGTCTGGGGACTCAGAACCAGTCAGTATCTGGTGTGACCACCATTTGCCTCATGCAGTGCAACACATCTTCTTCGCATAGAGTTTATCAGATTGTCAATTGTGGCCTGTGGAATGTTGGTCCACTCCTCTTCAATGGCTGTGCGAAGTTGCTGGATATTAGTGGGAGCTGGTACACGCTGTCGTATACGCCGGTCAAGCACATCCCAAACATGCTCAATGGGTGACATGTCCGGTGAGTATGCTGGCCATGCAAGAACTGAGACATTTTCAGCTTCCAAGAATTGTGTACAGATCCTTGCAACATGGGGCCGTGCATTATCTTGCTGAAACATGAGGTGATGTTCATGGATGTATGGCACAACAATGGGCCTCAGGATCTCATCACGGTATCTCTGTGCATTCAAAATGCCATCAATAAAATGCACCTGTGTTCTTCGTCCATAACAGCCATTGAAGAGGAGTGGACCAACATTCCACAGGCCACAATCTGATAAACTCTATGTGAAGAAGATGTGTTGCA
The DNA here is from genome assembly GCA_036785185.1 of Paratrypauchen microcephalus. Taxonomy (NCBI): domain Eukaryota; kingdom Metazoa; phylum Chordata; class Actinopteri; order Gobiiformes; family Gobiidae; genus Paratrypauchen; species Paratrypauchen microcephalus. Next base: position 292,085 of record JAVJIX010000359.1, read on the forward strand.
CTGGATGAGGCAAATGGTGGTCACCCCAGATACTGACTGGTTCTGAGTCCCCAGACCCCCAATAAGGGAAAAAAATGCACATTTCGGGGTGGCCTTTTATTGTGGGCAGTCTGGGGTGCACCTGTGCACTGGTCATGATGTCGGATCGGCATCTTGATGTGGCACACCTGTGAGGTGGGGTGGATTGTCTCGGCGGGGCAGAGGTGCTCGCTGTCACACATTTGGACAGATTTGTGAACAATGTTTGAGAGAAATGGTAGTGTTGTGTATCTGGAGTGAATTTTGGATCTTTGGGTTCATATCAGGAAAAATGGGAGCAAAAACAAAAGTGTTGCGTTTATATTTTTGTTGAGTGTATTTAGCCTCATGAAGACAGTCAGAGTCATACCTCAAGCACTGAATCTTGATTTTGAAGGATTCATTTACAGTATTAGGGAACCATTAAGGCGCCATATAAAAGCATCAAGAAGTACCATGTCAAGGGATCTTTAATAAGGTTGAGCTGTACAGGGATCTTGGTTATAAAACGTTGTTTATCTTGTATCTGTCCATGTTTAAGTTTATTGTAATTTGACAAAATGTGTTGCAGTTCCTTTTCTTGGCAATACACAAAATGGCCCCCAAACCTGAAGTATATGTGGTGGCATGGGAGCCATGTGAAATGCAGATTAAAGGAAAAGTAACGTTTTTTTTTACAACCTTCTTTCGGCAATAAAACAAATAGTTTTACTCACCCATAGCAGTTTGGTGTCAATTGGAGCAGTATCGCAGAACTTATGTTGAGCCGTTCTGTTCTACCAATGATCCCGTATCCGTTAGCGTGAGTGCTCGGGGCACTGATTTGCGGTGTCCAAATAACACAAACTTTAGCACTTTTCAAATCACAGAAGATCGCTGTGTCAGGGTAGACTTTTAGTAGATTCCAAAACGGCCTGAAACCCGATATCGCAACAGAAAAGTAAAGTTCAGAGCGGTGTGGGCTTCTTTCGGACTAGTGGTGTTTACAAAACAGCTGAGTTCACGCAGGCGCACTGTCCTCTCTGATGACGTCATCAAATGAAACTATAGCTGCATATCGGCCGTTTTGGAATCCACTAAAAGTCTACGCTGACACAGCGATCTTCTGTGATTTGAAAAGTGCTAAAGTTTGTGTTACTTGGACACCGCAAAGTAATGCCCCGAGCACTCACGCTAACAGATACTGGATCATAAGTAGAACAGAACGGCTCAACATAAGTTCTGCGATACTGCTCCAATTGACACCAAACTGCTATGGGTGAGTAAAACTACTTGTTTTATTGCCGAAAGAAGGCTCAGATTGTAAAAAAAAAACGTTAATTTTCCTTTAAGAGTGGCATGGTGATGTCAAAAATTCATTTTGCATGATTTTCAGTCTGTATAAAATGTTATCTCAGAATAAATTTAAAAAAAAATCGATATTGGTTAATATCGGTTATCGGCCATAACAGCATCATTAATATCGGATATTGGTATCGATTAAAATTTTCACATCGGTGCATCCCTATTTCAGTTATTTGCCCCAGGGCAGTTTGCGTCATGAAAACAAAGCCGTACCTGATTTTGAAAACTTAATCTAAATCTAAAAGTAGTTCATCACTTCCTCACCGTATGCATTCAGAGCACTTTTCAGAGCTTTCAGACAGCAGTGTCATCACTGTAAAGCCAGCAGCAACTATCATGCTAATCTCACACTTCCTGATTATCGTACAAGAAAGCGCTTTATAAACGGGTGCGGACATGACTTATTTTGACCTCAAGAGCTGCTTATAAAATATCTGTACTGGAGCAAGAGTGTACCTCATTTACTGCTAGAGCTGACAGCAACTTCCATGCTAATCGCGGACTTCCTGATCATCACAGAAGCAAACGTTTTCATAATTAGATGCAGTGCTTATATTGACCTCAAGAGCTACTGAGGCGAGATGCATTTTTCTCAAATACAAGGGAAAGAATGAGGTACAGGGCCTTTGACTAGACTGAATGAATAATGCATAAACCGCGAAGCACCTCGCACGGAAAAGCACAAAACAAAACCAATGAATTTTTATCATTTTAAGTTGGTAGACCTGGTTAATTTCTTGCGTGACCTCGTAATGTAAATTGATTGCCCTCTGCTCGCATGTGTCTAGTGAAATCTCCCTCGCAGAATAACAGATTGGGCTTGTTTACATGTAAATAAGCTCCATCGTTGGCCACGTCTCAAATCTTTCCTCGCTTCCTCCTCCTCGATTCCTCTCCTCGACCCTCCGTGTTTCAGCTGTCAATTAAATGCATCGTATTAAGCGGCGTCCCGAACGAAACCGCAGAAGGAAGGAGTAGACGTTGAAGGAGGCTTCAGGAGGCAGGCCTCTGAGAAAAGAATCAAACTTTATTGGTCTCAGTGAGGAGTTTATGGCTCCATGGCGAAAAATACCTGCTTCCTTGTCCTTCCTTCTCCTTATCGCTGACCTCTGAGAGCAATGTCATGAGGTCAAATATAAGGACCAAGGAGGAGGAAGGAGCAGTGAGGAGAAGGAGCTATCGCTGCTTAAGGTGGATCCAGATTCTCTTAACCAGAGGCAGAAACGATAGTAAAAACTACAGCTCCCAGAAAACAAACTACAGTGGTACCTCACCTTACGAAAGACCCAACAAACGAAAATTTCAAGTTACGAAACGCCTTCACGTTAAATTCTTCACGGTCTTTAGATACGAAAGAAAATTCAAGTTACGAAACGCGAAATCTCAAAAATTCAAATAATGCGCGCTCAGCCACACACATTATACGCTTTTCTCAGACTGAATTTAAACTTTTCTCACATTTGTCTCTCGTTTAAACACTCAAACTTTCATAGATTTTCAACAAAATTATTAATAGTGAAGTGTGGGGGGGGGGGGAGAGGGGGGAGAAAACTGCGCGCGGACACGTGTGATAGAGCAGCATGACCCGGCGCATGACCTGGACTAAACCAGGACTGGACCTGGACTAAACCAGGACTAAACCAGAACTAAACCAGGACTAAACAAGGACTAGACCAGGTGGATTAAAGCGCTGCGCGCGGGTCTATTTCCTGGTTTCGTTTCGAGTCACGGCTGACGCACGCAGTCTGAGCGCATGAACGAACGCATGCAAGAGCCGCGGTGGTCTAGACCAGGTCTAGAGGAGGTTTAGAGGAGGCACGGTTTGAGCACGGGTCTCGTTCATGCGCTCAGACTGCGTGCGGTCCCCCTCGCTGCTCGCCTCAGCCGTGACTCGAAACGAAACCAGGAAATAGACGCGCACGCGGCGCTTTAATCCACCTGGTCTAGTCCTGGTTTAGTCCAGGTTTAGACCTTGGTCTAGACCTGGTATAGTCCACGTTTAGTCCTGGGTCTACAGTCTCTACGCAGAACACAAAGTTACACTATAAAAAAAGTTATAAAAAAAAAAACTTTGATCGGGGCCTTGGAACGAGTCAGGCTTTTTCCATTGAAATAGCTACTCAACTTACGAAAGATTCACGTTACGAAACCACTTCTGGAATGAATTAATTTCGTAAGGTGAGGTACCACTGTACAACAAGCACCATCCTTCCTAACTCCGCCGATCAACTCGTATGGTCCGTGTTATGGTGAACGTTGACCCACGTTCGTTTCAATAAGAAAAGGGACTTCATAAGTGAAATGATCCAATTTTGGATGCGCTGCTTGATTCCTCGCGGCGTCCCGAACAAAACCACAGAAGGGAAGAGTAGACATGAAGGAGGCTTCAGGAGGCAGACATCTGAGAAATGAATCAAACTTTATCGGTCTCAGTGAGGAGTTTATGGCTCCATCCGAAAATGTCCAAAAATACCTCCTTCCTTGTCCTTTCTTATCGCTGACCTCTGAGAGCGATGTGATGAGAAGGACCAAGGAGGAGAAGGAGGTATCGCTTCTTTAGGTGGATCCGGATCCTCCTAACCAGAGGCCGGAACAATAGTAAAAAATGACATACAAGGACACCATCCTAACTTTATTGGTCTCAGTGAGTTTTCCGAAAATGTCTTCCATCCCTACCTCCTTCCTTGTCCTGCCGTCTCCTTATCGTGGACCTCTGGGAGCGATAGGTCAAATATAAGGACCAAGGAAGAGGAAGGAGCAGTGAGAAGGAGCTATCACTGCTTTAAGTGGATCTGGATCCTCCTAACCAGAGGCGGGAACAATAGTAAAAACGACCTACATGCACACCATCCTTCCTAAATCCGCCGATCAATTTGGATAGTCCTTGTCATAGTGGACGTTGATGCACGTTCGGCTCAATGATGAGGAAAGGGACTTCCTAAGTGAATTTAACTAATTTCGGATGCACTGCTTGAAGGAAGGAGTAAACCTGAGGGAGGCATCAGGAGGCATCAAACTTTATTGGTCTCAGTGAGTTTTCTGAAAATGTCCTCCATCCATACCTCCTTCCTTGTCCTGCTGTCTCCTTATCACTGACCCCCGAGAGCGATAGGTCAAATATAAGGACCAAGGGGGAGAAAGGAGCAGTGAGAAGGAGCTATCGCTGCTTTAGGTGGATCTGGATCCTCCTAACCAGAGGCGGGAACAATGGTAAAAAGTCCCAGAAAACAAACTACAACAACGCACCATCCTGCCTATCTTCGCCGATTAATTTGGATGGTGCGATTGTTGTAGTTCGTTTTCTGAGAGTTGTAGTTTTTACGAGGGCCATTCAAAAAGTTCTAAGACAAATGCCATAAATTCAAAGTGAGTCGAACTAGTTCAACAAAATAACCTTGAATTATACCACTGATGACTTATAAACACATTCGACAAGTTTCAGCATTCTAGCTTTGTTATTCAAAGAGTTGCGTTACATATTGCACAACCCACTTTTTTGACCCTCCAAAACCTAAAGAAATTATTGAGACTTTGCACAATGTTTATGGATGTTTTCTCCTATTTCCAAAGTTGAAGGAATATTTAAAAGGAACAAGATTTCAGTCCATACTTGAAGCGAAGAGGGAGGTTGTGACCTGGTTGACTAGACAAGCTCCAGAATTCTATCAAAAAGGAATTTTTCGGTGGAAACATCGCTTGCAGAAGTGTTGACTTAGGTGGATGTTATGTAGAAAAATAATTTTGTTACTTTCAAAAATAAACTTTTTAATTTGTCTTAGAACTTTTTGAATGACCCTCGTACTATTGTTTCTGCCTCTGGTTAGGAGGATCTGGATCCACCTAAAGCAGCGATAGTAAAAACTACAACTCCCAGAAAACGAACTACAACAAGCGCACAATCCTTCCTAACTCCGCCGATCAATTTGGATCGTCCTTGTCATGGTGAACGTTGACGCACGTTCAGCTCAGTGATAAGGAAAGGGGCTTCTTATGTGAATCTAACCAATTTCAGATGCACTGCTTGATTCCTCTCCTCGATCCTCCATGTTTCAGCTGTCAATCTAATATATCGTATTGCTTGGCATCCCGCAGAAAACCACGGAAGGAAGTAGTAAACCTGAGGGAGGCTTCAGGAGACAGACATCAGATAAAAGAATCAACTTTATTTATTGGTCTCAGTCATTTCCTGCAGAATTGAGGAGAGGAATCAAAGGAGAAATGAGACGCGGCCATAGCGCGGCTCGGTTTAATGGTGGATGTTAAAAATACAGGCAGGAAAATACTACATTTAGCTGGCAGGTTCATTTGTCATTACTGTAATTTGTAGAGTGAAGTAATGCACATTCAATTAGCAGAAAAGCAAGAGGAAAAAAAAACATTAGCTGTGTGGTACGGTAGTTTTATTTTAATACTCAGTAATGACACATGAATCATATTGGCTTGTTTAAAGGTCTTATGAACTCGTGTGAGCTTTTAGCCATGTTGGAATGCTGTTACCTCATAAAAAACAGACCTGGAGTTGTGGGTTTTTTTCACAGGTTTGAGTAATTATTAGTCTCTCTGCATCTCCAAAGCTTAGAATGCTCTGTTCCACCTTGTGATGTCAGCGCTCCCAAGACGTGTACAATGTGCTCGTGGAGAATGAATGGGGAGGTGGAAGACTGTTTCCCATTTGTGTACGTTTAAAGGGATAGTGCGTTTTTTGTGTGTTTTTTAAAATGTTAATCTGTATGGGTTTCCTTCTAAAAGTTACGTGTGTTGACACCGGCTTACCTCTGACAGTCTCAGCTGATCCCGGTTCAGCTCGCTTTCTGGAGCCCACGTAAGTAGGTCCGGTAACTTCCCTGGAACATGAAATAAAGCAGCTCAGGGCTCTCAAGTCTCACGCATTGAGAGTGTGACACACGCAATTTGACGCCACACATGGCATTTCTCACGCTGATTTCACGCGAAAAAAAAACTCTCCTCCCCGTCCCGCTCCCCAGAAAAAAATCAGCCAATCAGAAAATAGATTGTTCTGTTGTTGGGCAGACTGTAGAGTGTAGTTTCAGCTGCTAAGCGCACACTGCGGTGATGATAAAACAAACTGAGAACCATCAGGTAATAACTTCATTTATATAACTCTCATTAGTTGCTTTGTAGTTTAAGTTTGCTCTTTAGACAAACATTTACAGCAGGGCTCTCAAGTCTCACGCATTGAGAGAGACAATTTGACGCGTTCACACGCTCACACGGCATTTCTCAATTCAAGCACCCCCCCCGCTCCTCGGAAATTACACAGTCTCACGCACGACCCCGCTCAAAACTTGAGAGCCCAGAGGGGTATTCCACGAAAGCTACTAAGCGCAAAGCCCGGCTTTATTCGTCAGTTGGCGCTAGGTTAAGTGAGAGTTCGGTTCCACGACGCTCGCTAAACTTAGTTCCCGCTGAGTTACTGGGGCAACATGGTCTTAGCACATAGTCTGGTCGGGGGGAGGCTAAAGTTGTGTCTTACTTAGGCCGTGTCGCAGAGAATACGTACCTGACGTAAACAGAGTGTCGAAACAGCATGAGGGCCAGAGCTGACGAAGCCTCCTCGGATGAGCGGCGAAACGTTTTCAACCAAACAAATTACCTTACGTTCTCGGTTCTTGACAATTCTCCGGTAATCTAAACATATGCTTTTGAACCGCTGTCTTTACGACATTAACATATAGAAGATGTCACGCATTAATTTTCACGCATTTATATTTGCAACATATTACAGAAATGGAAATGAATTTAACCTACAATTACTCTTATCATCACATCAAATTATATCAGCTGGGCCTAACATCACTCTCACTTGACGACATTGACACTTTATATTTTATGTGACATCTCTATCAAAGAATACAGTTACAGGTAAACCTTTACTTTTAAAACAAAATCTAGCCAAATAACAGGCACACTCCATGATGCAACATTTCAATGATTCAACAAATTTGCTTCAGAGATGCTGTGCAAGCCTTTTTAATGAAATCCTATCAATTTCCATCAATAGGCATAAAACAATAAAAGACATTAGGTATGACATTCTGGTGTGAGGCCACTGCTGGAGGACTGCTGAGGGTCAGGCAAGGCACTGCTGGAGGACTGCTGAGGGTCAGGCAAGGCACTGCTGGAGGACTGCTGAGGAGGGTCCAAGTGTACGCCATCTTCAGTAACTTGAACACAAGCATACTATTAAAATATACAAATGCTTGGATCACAGCTGAGGCAAGCATTAGTCTACAGAATACCTTGAATATACTCTTCACAAGAACTCGCAGGAAGGATCTTTGATGGGGTCCTTTCTTCAATTACCTCCACCAGTGGGCGACCCCGGTTTAGGGCCAGTGCCAGCTCCTCTGCAGGTGAAAGGTTTTGAGGGGGGCTCCCACCTCCTGTGGCTTGGTAGCTACTGTTCATTTTAAATTAAATTAAGGTACCATTTCAACAGTATTACTAATTTCACTGAATAATAATATTAATATTAGCCTACTTACCACTCTGCAAAATGTTTTTATGCTTTGTCTTTACCAGCAAAACACTCCTCTTCACATTATTCCTGCTCAAAGACAAGATAACACAGTTTAACGTATTAGTTGGAGCAAATACTTTTACACAGTAAAAATAAATTACAACTGACAAGACTGCTATACAAATAATTATGCCATCAACTGCCTACCATGAGTATCGAACTCACAATCTTCCGCACCCCAGGCGGTAACCTTACCCCTGCGCCACAAATCAGTGTTGTCATCAATGCTGAAAAACAGACTTAAAAAACTCACTGTCCACCACTGTTATAGGACTTAACTTGCTTATTTAAGCGCTCTGCGATCTTCTGCCACGCCATGTCTCTTGCCTTGGTTATCGCAAATGTGTTGTAGAGTTCCAAAAGCAACTTCTGTTCTGATGCGCTGAAATAATCGGCCTGAATCTTCGACATGATCGCGTTTTCGACAGTCGCTTGTTCAGGGCTTCTTATTTACCCCGTGCACGCGCGGAGGCCCGGCCTGATTAGGCCAGACTGAGCTTAGCTCTGACTAGGCGCAGCTGAAATGCGTTAGTGGAACGGGTTCAAGCTTTTGTCTAAGTTGTGTCTCAGCCAGGCGAGAACTTAGCACTTAGTCGCGGCTAAGTTTAGCGACGTTCGTGGAATACCCCTCTGAAAGCTTGTTTTTCTTCTCAAAACAAAACATTTGTCCGAAAGGTGATATATTTGTGTCCCAAACAGTTGTCCATGAAACATTCAGCAGTGTAGATTGCGTTCGCGTATTGTGTGTCTCGACTCGTATCACTGCGAGCATATCAGCTGTATTAGCCTGTTAACCTTTAGCGGAAGTGTACGGCAGATGCGGTCCGCCGTAAGGGGAAGTTTACAAGTGAACAGTTTTTATTTTGGTGCGGTTCCCTTTCACACTGCAGGTTTTTCCCAAGTGAACCAACATCTATAAACAAAACCATGTGTGCTGAGGTCGTTCAGCCAGTGGACAGAAAAGAGCCGTGTCCAAACACAGAAGGAGGAGAATCACGGCGTTACGTGCTGTTTTCAATCTAGCCTTAGCGATATGGTTTGCTCACTTTTTACAGTTCGCACAAATGTTTGAGCAGCATCGTGAGGTTTACACTATTTTACAATCAATTTCCAAACGACGAAGTCACAGGACAAGACGACTACAGAGGACAGCGCTCATGTGAGCATCAAGTTCTGACTCTTGCTCTTCACGCAAAACGTAAGTAAGCCTCGTAAGTTTTGTTTTGTTTCGTTTCGTCAGCCCCGGTTTCCCATAATGCTCGACATACGAGGGGAGCTCGTCAAGTACAAAAAGCCAACTTGTGTCGGATCGAGTCCGATCTGCATTCTCACCTCAAACGAACCGCACCAGGATTCGAATGGAACCGTGCCGAGACCGAGCTTTTTAGGTTCGGTTCGTTTGTTTGCTCCGGATCGAGATTTTTGGTTTTTATTCACACCAGCCCAAAAGGTCCGAATCAAAGGAACAAACAAACTCTGGTTCGTTTTAAACGAACCAAACAAGGCAGGTGTGAAAACGACCTAAGAAAGATCAGAGTCCAACCCACAACCTCCTTACCGAGAGGAGGAAACGGGAGAACCACTCACATGCCACTAATGTAGACTTGCTGATTTGCTTGCTGAAGTGACAGTATTTTGAAAACTGTCCACTTTTCTCCACAAATTGGAGTCCATTGTGTTTGTGCTTGCTTAGAGCTGTTGCATAAGACCAGGGAAATCGCCTGTAACGGCAAAATGTCCTGCACTTTTGTCATTAGCGTCAACAATGGGCTAACGGGAGCCGGTGCACACTCAAGTGGCTTCGATTGATTTCTTAATGTGATTGTGTAAAGGGCTTTTAAAAGTGTCTCAAAGTGCATGTGACAGGTTAGACTTTAATTTCACTCAAACATGCAGTAGACAGTAGTAACAGCATTACATTTTAGATTTATTATTAATATTATTTTTTATGATGTTTATAATAAAACCTTCCTGGTGTAGAGGTATTTCCAAAACCCATCCATCCATCCATTTTCTTCCATTTATCCGGAGCCAAGTCCCGCGGGCAACAGTCTAAACAGGGACTCCCAGACTCCTTCACCCCGGACACTTCCTCCAGCTCCTCCGGCGGGACCCCAAGGCGTTCCCAGCCCAGCGAGGTGACATTATGTCCCCAGAGCTAGTCTCCATGTCCGGAGATCCGGTCGTCGAGGCCCCTGCCTTCGACTGCCACCCAAATCTCCTTGCACCAGCCCCCTGTGGATACTCCTGTGGGTGGTGGGTCCAAGGGAGGACATTTTTGTTTTATAAAGAAATGATAACAGGAGAAGTTCAATTTGTCAACTGGACCAAGTTTGTTTGGTTGAAAACGTTTCGCCGCTCATCCGAGAGGCTTCGTCAGCTCTAATAAGAATACTGGTAAGACACTTGCTTATATCTTGCTGTAGGGAGGAGCTACCTAGCTAACTACTTTCCGGAACTATCTCATTGGTTTCGGTCTTTTGTTTCTCTGGCGTCTAGCTTAACGATCCCTATTCATCCCTACACGCCTGCTTTTTCACACCTCTGGCCCTGACCTGGCTAGCCCCATTGTTTCCCTGTTTGTTTGATCTAGGCTTAATAATGGAATTGTAGATGGGATGCAAATTATATCTTACGCCACCATTTCTGTTCAGAGAAGGATTCTCTTTGTGGCCACTTCACAAGAGGATGTACCAACACAGACGGGCGTGCCAGAGTGGACCGTCTTCTGCCGTATATCTTCACCTAGAAGCCACGGGACATTCTTTTGAGGACAGTGAGGTTCAGATCTTAGCCAGGGAAAAGAATTGGTTTGAGAGGGGAGTTAAAGAGGCTATTTTTGTCAAAAAAGAGAATCCTTCTCTAAACAGAAATGGTGGCGTAAGATATAATTTGCATCCCATCTACAATTCCATTATTAAGCCTAGATCAAACAAACAGGGAAACAATGGGGCTAGCCAGGTCAGGGCCAGAGGTGTGAAAAAGCAGGCGTGTAGGGATGAATAGGGATCGTTAAGCTAGACGCCAGAGAAACAAAAGACCGAAACCAATGAGATAGTTCCGGAAAGTAGTTAGCTAGGTAGCTCCTCCCTACAGCAAGATATAAGCAAGTGTCTTACCAGTATTCTTATTAGAGCTGACGAAGCCTCTCGGATGAGCGGCGAAACGTTTTCAACCAAACAAACTTGGTCCAGTTGACAAATTGAACTTCTCCTGTTATCATGGATTCTACCTGGACGACTGAGGGACTTTTCATGTGTTTTATAAAGAAGCGTTATATGGAGCTAAATTATTCCCTGATTGTGGGGAAGATGGACTGGAGTGGGTAGTGTTGTTTTAGTTTTAGTTTTTCCCTCGAGTGATGCAGAAAAGAGTGAGCCACTGTCGGTATGAACGTTCATGTACAGCTCTGAAAATAAAAGGGAGACCACTGCATTTTTTTAAATGAAATCAGCATCTCTACATGTATTCCAGCCATTCCATTCCAGCATCTGTTGAATTCCAACACAAACACAAAGCTGAGCTACTTCAGTTCTTGCACCAGGAGTGGAATAAAGTCACCCAAGAACAATTTGAAAGACTGGGACTAAACCAGGCCTGAACCAAGACTAAAGCAAGTCTAAATTAGGACTAAACCAGGTTAAAAAGGGGACTAAACCAGGACTAAACTAGGATTAAACCAGGTCTGAACCAAGACTAAAGCAGGTTAAAAATGGGACTAAACCAGGACTAAACTAGGACTAAACCAGGTCTAAACTAGGACCCAAGAACAATGTGAAAGACTTGTGTAGAACATGCCAAGACGCATGAAAGCTGTGATTAAAAATAAGGGTTATTGCACCAAATATTGATTTCTGAACTCTTCTTCAGTGTAAACATTAGTATTATGTTGTTTTAAAATGAATTTGATTTTGTTTCTATGCATTGTTTGAGCTCTGAAAACATGGATCTTTTTTGTTCTTGTGTCATTTTCTGCAAATAAATGCTCTAAACGATCATATTTTTATTTGGAATTTGGGGGAAATGTCAGTAGTTTATAGACTCAAACAAAAATGTCCCTTTTTGCAGAAAAACTAATCATTTTGCAGTGGTCTTTTTTTTTTTTTTTTCCGGAGCTGTATGTTCCAAGCATAATATTAACAAAAAGACCTATTGATTTTTGTGATAATGTCTGCTCTAGTTGTAATCTATGACACCCGTGGATCATTATGTTATAATTTGAACATTTTAAATCACAGTATTGATCTAAAACAATTTGGTAAAAACGGGTCAGCTGACTTCAGAGTTAGATCACAGATTCAATACTGCCACAGTATTACTAAAAGAACCACCGGGGACACCAGGTTGAAGTTTTACTTGTCGGCAAGGGGCAACAGAGTGACTGACAGCACCTGAGTCAGTTCACCAAAGTCTCCCAACAATGGGACTGCCAGCTTCAGTTTTTATTAAGTTAATCACATGATACACAGATTGCATTAATCATGGGAACACAGTTTGTGACTGAAACAAGACATGAGAAATCAGGGACTTATCTTTCTGGAACACATTTTATCATAAGTGCTAGTGTCATATTGATATCATGTGATGTCATAGTATGTGGGTCAGACCAACTGTCGCCTTACCGCTGATTTCCATATCCTGTTTCACAAATCTAACCATGTCAAGGATGTTAGACATTAAGAACAAGATTGCAATAATACGTTTAACAATGGAATATATTTGAACATAATATAATAACCATAATTTCCTTAACACTTCTGCATTAGAAAAATGTGGTGTCCAGTGGGAGCCGACATCGCTGTAAACGTCATCACGACAAAGCGCCGTGCAGTTGTCGGCCCTTCTGATGGACAGCTGAACATCGTGCAAGCGAGTATCAGATTTTTTGTTTGTTTGTTTGTTTAAAGGAAAAGTAACGTTTTTTACAATTTGAGCCTTATTTCGGTAATAAAACAAGTTGTTTTACTCACCCATATCACTTTGGTGTCATATGGAGCATTTCCGGAGATGTTTTAGATTAGCGTTAGGCTAACGCCGTTAGCCTAGCGCGACTTATAGCCATAGCTCGGGGCATATAATATATTCCCCGAGCATGTAATATGCCCCGTGCGGGCTCCAAATAACACAAACTTTAGCACTTTTCAAATCACAGAAGCTCGATGTCTTAGTCTACGATTTCGTTTGAATCAAAAGTGGCCTGTAATCCGAGATTTAGCCATAGTTTACAGCTATGCGTTCCATGTTTGGGTCCCGGGAGCTGAGAGCACACTCCGCGCATGCGCACTGGCGTCCTCATCTACTCAAAACTATGGCTAAATCTCGGATTACAGGCCACTTTTGACCAAACGAAATCGTAGACTAAAGACATCGAGCTTCTATGATTTGAAAAGTGCTAAAGTTTGTGTTATTTGGAGCCCGCACGGGGCATATTACATGCTCGGGGAATGCCCCGAGCTATGGCTATAAGTTGCGCTAGGCTAATGGCGTTAGCCTAACGCTAATCCAAAACATCTCCGGAAATGCTCCATATGACACCAAAGTGATATGGGTGAGTAAAACAACTTGTTTTATTACCGAAATAAGGCTCAAATTGTAAAAAAAAACCCGTTACTTTTCCTTTAATTTATGCAAAAATGCCTATGCAATGCTACCGAATCCTGTGTGTACGTTTAAGAAAATAAAATTGGAGTGTACTGGTGGCAGTGAAACCAGGAGTAAATTGTCAACTAAATACAACTTCAACAGGGTCACCGAGAGAGGACGCAACTATACAATAAAAATTTAATTCATGTAAAAAAATGTCTTTGGAATTTTCAGTTTTAATGAGAGCTGCTTTTTCAAAACTATTTTTGTACTTTTCTGTAACTTTCTCCCACAACTTTCTGCTACTTAACTCATGTAAAACTGATACTTATTTACCACACGTACGAATCCATCAAACCAACTTATAATTAGAAAAACATGAAAACCTGTCACAAACACAAACACAACACGCGCCACACAGTTTGTCCTGTCAGTGGTCGCTTTCAGATTTCTTTGGTGGCTCCATAGTGACTGTGTAGGTCATTTGTTGATCTTGTCAGAATCTGAGACATTTGACAGCCAATTTGGACAAGAAAAGTCACACGCTCTCATTTCACCGTTAGGGTTTCGCCGCCTCCCGTGCTTTTGCTTTGACAGGGACGGACCTGCCGAGTGACGGGAGACGAGCAGAAACAGACAGCAGAAACGCTGCGCCCGCAATCAGTCAGTTTTTGTACATGACATCTGGTGTAATTAACTGAGTTTCTTTGGAATGAGATCATTTATAGCGACTAAAAATTGTGCACGATGGAACTTTTCACGTAGAGAATTAATCCGCCACCCGCTTGTTGCCATGGAGAGGTTAGTGTGTTGCCACGATATGATTTTCATTATTTTTTTAACATGGACATAGCATTTACATTAGATTAGACTAGACGTATTCTTTTAACGGTCCTAAGTTACACAAAATTGACTCTTGTGAACTTTAAACCATGTTAGAATTTTGTTTCCTCCTGTTTTATTTCATTCACATGTTTAAGTAACCCTTTATTATTAATCTTTCTACGGCTACGTTTATATGACGACGGTCTAAACAAAAGATGCAAAAGTGGCGTCGCGTCTTCACTTTTAATTCTGCGTTTAGACAAGCATTTTTGGGAGGAAATCTGCGTGCATACGGTGATGCAAAAGTGTGTGGAATTGGATTGGGTATGCATGCCAGGCGGCTAGGTGGCGCTGTGATACATTATCACTATGTCCACACGCATGCGTAGAATCTTCCTCCTTCTCATCAAAACAAAATAAAACATGGCTACCGGTAGCAAAAAAAAATGTGTGATGAGACGAAGTTCAACTATTGCTTCAGACCACGTTGGACGACAAACAACGAAGGCGCAACAAGGTGTGGACTGGGAGTCCTGCCAAACAAAGTACACTGATGTATGGACCGATGTGACGTAAACGCGTACAGCGTCAGCAGATTTGGGCAGAGTAGACCAGGGGTGTTCAAACTTTTTTCATCAAGGGCCACATATCTAAACACAGACGAAGCAGAGGGCCGATCAAGGGCCATAGACCCAGTACAGACGCTCCTCAACTTATGAACGAGTTACGTTCCGGACACCTGTTCGTTAGTTGAATTTGTTCGTACGTTGTTATTATATGTTTAAGGCTTGTAGAAGTTATATGGATTTGTACTGCATTTAAATAACACTAATATCACTAATAACACAATAACGCTAATAAATAACACTAAATAATACTAATATGCTTTTTAAAAATATGGAAAACTGATGAGATAAAAAGAAGAGAGGGACACAGAGGCAAACGCAGTCAGCTGAGAGAGAGAGAGAGAGCACGTGTGTATGAATGTATGTGTGAGACTGTGTGTGTGTATTTACCTCCTATTTTCCTTGAGCTCTTGGGAAAAGCTGCCGCTGGTTTTCGAGCCAAATACCAAGAAGTTTCTCCATCTCTTCCATGAGTTTCCCTCTCTTCTTGCTTATGATGGTGGATTGCATACCCGCTGCACTTTTCACATGCTCCATAATGCGCTCCTTTTGTTTATATATCGTACCAATTGTCGAACGGTTCACGTTGTACGCGTGTGCCACATTCACCATCTTCTCACCAGCATCAAGTTTCTTTATTATCGCCACCTTCTTTTCAAATGAGATGGCTTGCCGCTTTTTCACAGAAGCTTCACTAGAAGCTTTTCGCTTTTCACCAACCATATTGGATTACTGTACGCATGCAAGAAAAACAACAAAGTTCATAACACCGCACCGTAGTGACACCGTAGTACGCCCACTCAGTTGAACTTCTGAACACTTCTACTGAGTGGGCGTGACGCTTGGGGGATGCTGCGCAGCGCCTGCTTGTGCGTCAGCGGCGGAAATACGCACTACGTACTGTACCCGGAAGTCGGAATAGGCGCTAAATACAAAAACTCAAACTTTTAACTTTTTTTTTTTTTTTTCTCGACCCTGTTCGTAACTCCGAATGTTCGTAAATCAAATGTTAGTATGTCGAGGAGCGTCTGTACAGTGAATAATTGAAATAATAATATGCATGTTTAACACATTAGAATGAGCCATCAGTCCTTTATTCATGCTAAGATCCTCAAAACCACACAATAAATACTAAATATTGTCTAATCAAGGTCGATTTCCAAAAAACTTGCAGTCAAAAGTTCTGCTCAAGGTAATTTGGACCAGTTCACCTGGAAGCCTGAGGGACAAGAAAAATTTGTCTGAGGGCCGCATTTGGCCCATGGGCCATAGTTTGGACATGCCTGGTACACTACAGCGGAGCGTATTCAAGTTTTGCAGTTTGGAGGGCGGTTTCAGTATTTTGCGTTTTTAAGACCCCAAAACGCCGTCACCGTCTAAACGAAAGACACTTCTGATCAAATATTTTACCCGTAAGCGTTTTCGTGTAAACAGGCCCTCCATCTCCAAAGCTCAAAACACACCGTTCCACCTCGTGACGTCCTGAAGTGGTAGCTTTTTAAAGGTACAGTGTGTAGGATTCGTGGCGCATAGGTGGTTAGTAGCTATTCCACTTCCTCTTTTGGCTATGGCAGACCTCGAGGGTCACCCGGGCGCGCCGTAGCGCCGACAGCTCGCGTGCCCGCGCGCCGCTGTATACATAAAACGCGGTCCCCCGTTCACTTTTTTTTTTTCTTTTCGCATGAAAACACACAATCCCGATCATGATTCATGACAATCTACACATCAAATGAAACCTTACAGTCTCCTCTTTTTGACTATGCAATTCATTTCCCTGCAAAACAATCACTCCCCGAGCACATGGGGCTTTTATACAGAAAAGCACAAAACGAGGTTTGTTACTTAGCTTACCTTTGAAGGCTCTGCACAGGTCAAACTCTGTATTTCACCATAAACTTGGTCTCAATCTGTCCATAAGGATCCAGCGAATAAAATCCAGTAAAACAATTTAGTCCAAAATACGTGTTAGATCCATTACGATGTGTGATACAGCAGCATGCTTCTTTACACGAGGCTCTCCCCTCCCCTTCCCCTTCTCTCCTTCGCTCCTCCGCTCCCTCAGGCAGCGCGGCTGAGCAGCTGCTAACAGGAGCCGAGGCAAAGGATGAGCCCAAATGTCCTTCTGCGGCTCTCGTATTCAAAATGGCTGCCTCTATATGGGGAAGATCCCCCTTTTATGTGACTATATCTAAGTCCAAAAGAATACTTTGATTTCATGATGGAAGTGAAAAGGCTTGGAAAACAATGTATTTTTGAATGGGTATCTTCAATTTCAGTAATTAACGGGTAAAAATCTTACACACTGTCCCTTTAAGTTAATGGCAACTTTTTACATTTAGTTCAGTAGAGATT
Organism: Paratrypauchen microcephalus; assembly: GCA_036785185.1. Taxonomy (NCBI): domain Eukaryota; kingdom Metazoa; phylum Chordata; class Actinopteri; order Gobiiformes; family Gobiidae; genus Paratrypauchen; species Paratrypauchen microcephalus. The sequence continues at coordinate 309,374 of JAVJIX010000359.1, forward strand.
GGCAATTCCAGGACTGAAATCATCCAAATGATTCTAGTGCAGGTGTGAAATTTAAAAAACACAGTGGAGCACTTCCTGTATTAGCACGTGAGTGTTTTCCGTTTGAGAGAAGAACTCAGTTTTTTTTAAGTTTTTTTTTTACTTCGTATAAAAACACATCAACAGTGTGATAACAATACAAGAATTGAAGGAAAGGGAGCAGAAAGAAGAGTAATCTGATGTTCTCTTCCCCTCTTCCCTTTTCCAGACAATAACACCGATAGTGACGATAAAACATTTCATCAATACATTCCATTTCAATCACAATTATTAATCAATTGTAAACAGAAAGCTTCACTTTTATGCTCAACACCTTAGTTTTCTTTTTCATACCTACACATTACACTGGACTTTATGTATTATTTAAATGTCATTACTGTACTTGATCCTTTGACTATTCCATAAATGAACTCCTTTCACAGCGACGTTTCGCTACATAACCTCGGTTCTGAATCTTTTCTTTTTTTAAACATGTCGGTTCCTTTTAGATTGTACTTCTTGTTCTCATCTCAAACAGTCTTTGAATATTTACAGGAAACGCTGCACTTTGAACTTTAAACATGACTTTGAGGAGACTTAATTCAACAATATCACACTTTTTCAACACTAAGTTGAAAAAAATAATGGGTTGGATGTCTCTGACTGTTGGTGATAATCCTCAAAGACCTTTTCTGTAAAATAACCCCAAATTTCCACACAGAACATCAGATATGGTGCGATTATAGTGTTGTACAAGGTTAATGATGCTGCACTGTTTAGTGAGAATTTTACTTTATGCAACAGCAGAAATCGCTTTGGAAATGTTGCTTTTAGTGTAATTTTATGAACTCGGTGTTAAAAATGTGTTAAACAAAACGCGACTCCAGGTCTGTTTGTGATGAAACTACATTATAACATAGAAAAACAGAAAATAACATAATATGGGCTTTTAATTTTTTTAGTATCGATACAGGTTCAAAAGATATCCTAGTTTTTGTGTAGTTTTGGGATGGATTTTTCTTTCTTTACCCTCATGTTCTGTCTAATGCAGATTTCCTCGTCTGAATTAAATCAGCAGACTCGGATATTCCTTATTGTAAGATCATATTAATGTTTAAACCCTGGCAGAACACCTACGATTGGAGGAGCTGCTGCCCATATAAAGACTGCATGACACCCTGACCTCACTCTGTAAGTATACGGTCCATGTTAATAAATGATATCGGAGAGAAGGAGGCTCCGACCACCGCAGAGGTCAACGGTCATCCATGCAATATTACACTGTGATTATACTGGGGGACTCAACCTTGACTGTGGAGATGTTCTGTGTACAGGCTTTTCGCTGGGAGCAGGTCAAGGGAAGTACAAATGAAGTGGGTTTTACGTAGAAGTCCAACCTTAAAGATCTTTCCTTGTGTTTGATTCATACCAAAATCTCAACTGCAACATTAAAGGTCCCATGGCATGAAATTTTCACTTTCTGAGGTTTTTGAACGTTAATGTGAGCTCCCCTACCCTGTTTAGCCCCCCCCAATGGCTAAAAGTTGTGAAATGTCTAAACTGAGCATTTGCGATCCTTTTCTGCGTTAGAAAAAATCGGAGCTCAAACGGGCGATTTTGAACAAGGAAACTTATTGACGTCAGCTTGAAAAAAGAAATGCAAATGCAGTTCCACCCCCGTCTGTCTGAACTCAGCTTCTCTGTAAATCACGCTCAGAGAGTTTGGACTGCGAATGCGCTAGGCAATGCGAAATGCGTTTTTTTATTTGCCTGGAGGCACGTCCGAGTGTTTCTAGGCTCGGAAGTCCTTTATCTGAGCCTCTGGACCTTTGAACAGCAGTGGTTTAATTTTATTTTCTGTGGAAATGTGTTTATTTTTCAATGGAACGCTTCAAATCTCTCCCCCGTGCAAAAACACGGAAATGGATCAGCTGAGAGCTCTGAGGGAGAGCGGAGAGTTTGGCCATGCCCCCACCCTCTACTATAGGCCATCTTTCTCCTCATTTGCATTCAAGCAACAAAACCATTATGGACTGTTCAGAGAGAGAAAAATTACTCTTATCTCTTTCTCATGCACTGAGTGTTGATTTTGAAGGATTAATTTACAGTATTGGGGAACCATTAAGGAGCCATATAAAAGCATCAAGAAGTACCATGTCATGGGATCTTTAAGGAAAAAGTTTGACCGATTTTATACTAGAATGGTAACATAAATAGACGTTTTTAACCCTAGAGCACTATCGCCGGGTCATTTTCACCCGAGCAAAAGTATTTACATGATTTTCAATATGTTGAGTGTCATGGGTCCCTGGGGAGCTTCACCATTGTTTTTGACATCTTTGAAGGTGTAGGTGTTTCCCTACCCCAAAGCCCACTTTTTCCTACAGGATTTCAGGTGATTTTCACCCGGCAACAGTGAAAGAGGAATGTAAGAATTAGGGCTGTCTAACGTATTAATTAGATTAATTAATTACACTGCAAATTAACACGTTATAAAAATGAATGCAATTAATTATGAGTGGCAATTCAATGCACCCGCATTTTAAATTTGGCGTACGGCGAGCAAATCGCTACTCGGGCCTTTGAACAGCAAGTTTATTTATAAAAAGAACAAAGACGGCTTTTGTAGCTTTTGTCAAAAAGAATTTTCTGATCACTGAAGCTGCTTCAGGCTGACGGATCATTTGAACGCTAAACACGTCCAGACAAGTTCCATCTTTACTAGTGATAGAGCGAGTGTGAGCGCACTTCACCAAACCACGCTCGCAGAATTTGGGAAACAATTGAGCAAAGTGAACGCAGAAAAACTGATGAATTCGCAAAGTGGGTTCGCTCGCTCACTCACAATCTCTCACACTCTTAAAATCCGATAAATTAGATTAACTAATTACAAATCCTGTAATTAATTTGACTATTTTTTTAATCACCTGACAGCACTAGTAAGAATGTAATGAATTTAATGTAAGAGGATGTAAGGAATAGGTAAGAGTGGTCCTGGAATGTGTATCTATCCTTATTTAGTGCAGTGGTTATGAATAAATATCACAAAGTGGTGATTTCAAAGAGAATTCTTATGGTGAAAACAATATTTTAGTCAACGGGTCATTTTTACCCACTGAAAAACTATTTTTTTGCTCCTCTCTCCTGCAACTGTTCGTGTGTCCAGGAGTCTGAGCTTCACCAGGGAAGTCTCATGTCCCAGGAATGGGTGGACCAAACACCAAGTTTACTGCCTCATTTTTTTTTGGTTATTTTTTTGTTCTCAAATTCCTAATTTTTCACTAATTGGGGTCTTCCTATGTTTTTTTGTTTTTCATTTTGTTACACATACACTGCCTGACAAAAATATTATGACGATTGTGTATTTCTGAACTCTGGACAAAACTTCTGGTTCCAACAAGCACTCGTCCAAACTGTGTCAGGGTCATTTGGAGACGTGTGAACAGCGTCATCAACTGCAGGTTATGACGGGTGACAGGTCAGTCTCCTGACCTGTCACCCGTCGAAAAAGTGTGGGATTATTTGGATATTAAGGTGCGCTCCAGGCAGGGACGTGCACAGGAATTTTGAGGGGCAGTTGCTCTGACCTGAAGAAAGGGCGAACCAACCCCCCATAACCAATCACAGGCGATATGAAGCGTCTGGAGGAGGTTGTGGCTGCTCCTTGTCTTGAATGTAATGTAATTATGAAAAATTGCCAGTAGTAGGCTAAAATATGAGTCTGATTAATGAATCACAAGTATCATCTCATCTTTATCTCAATGCAACGTCTCTGTCTCACCTGCTGGTTGGCTTTTTCTTAGCATTTTTGCAATAATACGCCTTTACACATGATGAAATTTGCATTAATATATCAATAAATTGAGTTGTCATTATCAATACGTCTTGTTATCATTATTTATGAAAGTTCAGAAATACACAATCGTCCTAATACTGTTGTCAGGCAGTGTATCACAGTTGAAAATAAAAGAAAACCACTCTAATTTATCATGTGTTGTCATATTTTGATCTGTTTCTCTGTTTGACATGTACTTTTTGTTGGGTGTATTATATCGGGTAAAAATAACCCGGCAAAAGTGATGGTGTTGCTTTTTATAGCAAAAGTGTTCTAGGGCTAAAGACAAAAAGTAATTAATTTTTGTGTGGTTTTTGTAATTTCAATGTCATTTTGAACACAAAATAAGTCTTATTCTAGTAAAAAGCTTTTCAGGAAAGGTCCAAATGTAGTAGCTTTTGACAGTTGAAGTCGAGGACAGTCCAGTGTGGCTGTGCTTCTGTTTTAGGGAGTATTATACCTCTGGGCACGTACATAGGCCAAGATAACGGTGAATGAGCTGACAGTATGGGGCCGGCGCAGCAGAGTTTCTCAGCGTTACCTTCAATCCGAACACTTTCTTCTGTGCGTCCCTTTTGGTCAATCGCACCCTGTGACCTTTGCTTCTCAACCAATCAAAGCTCGTTTTTTTCCGTGGTACCTCAGAATTTCAGCCACACTCTCGAAGCACTAAGGCTACGTTTATACAGCGACGATCAAAACAGAAGACGCAAAAGTGGCGTCTCGTCTTCAATTTTTTATCCGCGTTTAGACGAGCGTTCTCAACAGGAAATGTTTGTTTATACGAAGACGCAAAAGTGGGCGAATTCGATTGAATATGCATGCCAGGCCGCTAATATAATGTCAGAGCTACCTTTTTCAGGACACCGACAGGGGCTCTCATTACGGTTGTTTCGCCCTCGATGTCGGGTCGGAGCTCTTCGCTTAATGCAACAAGAGTTTGTTTAGTCATTCTGAAGTTTTCCACCCAAGCACTGTCATCAACTAATCCATTCTCAAAATTGTCCCACCACTGACTGGTTCTGCCCGGTCTTGTCCAAACTCGCCTCTGTCGCCTGCGACGTATTGTTATTGTTTTAACCGGCTTGGCGCATCCAGTGTGACGTCAGGTGTATGTGACGTGAACATGTTTTGCGCTTCTTGCCGTTTAGACGGAGACACGACCCAGGCCGTCTTCAGAACTCCACACTCTGGAAGGAGTCTTCAGATTTTTGCGGTTTGAGAGCCCGACGGTGCAGTTGTCGTGTAAACAAAAGACACTTCCGATAGAATATTTTGTCGTTTTCAATCGCAATCGTCCTTGTCTAAACGGCCCCTAAAGCTATTTTTGAAGCCACGGCTGCCCTGGGGTTGACTGACCAAAGTGAGACTGCCGATCTGCTCCCCTGACCACCACCGATCACTTTTAATCCGCAGTTTCTTGCCCAAAGACACAACATCAGTACTCGTCAGAAGGAATCAAACCCACATTCTAGACGCCGCGATCATTGTAACGGTCGTATTTTTGCTGGGTCTGTGTCATTTCCTCTTTTCTATTTGTGCATCGTGATCAGTTTTCCTGAAATGTCACAGAAGACGAGCCGTTATTAACCTTTGCGATGGCCACAGCTTAGGCCTCATTAACATTTCCAGTCTCTGTAAATACAAATCATTTCATTTTTTGGTTATTTATTTATGCATTTCTTAGTCCTCCTCACGTTTCAACGTTGGATTTAAAGACTGCGGGGGCCGGTCAGGTGTGAAATTGTGCACTTACGAGCCCTGGCGGTGATGGGGGATCTCGCTGGAGTTTACTCGCTTGTTAATGCTTCCTCCATCGTATTGTCTGTAATAGGTGTTAAAAACCCAAAATTCTGTACACAGGAAAGGAAGACAAGAGATTAGATCTTTTTCACTTGCAAGTGGAGAACAGTCAGAGAAATACGACCAGGTTACAACATTACTCTCGGCCCATATTTGCTCTGAGCGTCCTGGTTCTCTGTGCCCCCAGCTTGCTATTTATTCAGTTTTTCACATCCCTAGTTTACACGTGGTCTGTCCTGCCCATAAGGGGTGGGGGAACATGTGGCAGGACAGCCAACAAAACATAATCATTAAAACCAAAACATAATCATAACACCCAACACACTTATAAGATAATTCCCAGATATGACATCTTTCACAGGGACAATGTCCCTGAAACTTAGATACTGGAGGAGCCGAGCTGTCTGCTTACGTCTCCCCTCAGATATCTGGCCTTTCTGCAACTCAAAACATATGATCACAAGTCACGCACACATTTGAAACTTCATTTCTAAAGATTAAAGAATCACAAAAGTTAATAATATATAATTATTCCATCATTTCCCTCCTGTTTATTAATTTTTGTTGTATCCCGTGTAACCTCTTCTTTGCAGATTTTCAGTTACCTGTTCATTGTTATTGTACACACAATTCTCAATTTCTTGGAATAAGTCAGTCAATTCATTTTGTAAATCTGTTTCTTCGTCAATGGGTGTCAATAGAGTGCCATTATAACCTGCCAGCAAATGCATCATCACTTCCTTGTCTTGTGTTAAGGGTGAGATGGCAGTTGTAATTAGTCTATTAATTAATGCTCTTAGACATGGAATACAACAACACCCACATAAGGTCAAAATTGCTGCAAATACTGCTACTGACATTAGGACTGATGTTACCAGGGCTTTGTATTTTCCAAATACATCCAGCCAGCCATCCCACATGGAAGTATCTACCCCCGATTGGTCCTTCATTCGCTTGTTCATAGCTCTTAGGCCATCCAAAGCCTTAGTGAGTTTACCTTCGGGAGCGGTGTTATTCGGGATAAACGCACAACACACATCCCCAAAGATTGCACAAACTCCTCCTTTCTCGGTTAGTAACATGTCGAGCACTACGCGATTCTGGAAGGCCATGAGTGAGGTAGCTTTAAGTTGGTCGTGTACAGCAGATAGTGCAGTTTCGGTGTAGTTGCCAAGTTTTTGGACGTTATAGTGGATGTAGTTGATTCTGTCTACATTTTTGTTAGGCGTAATTGGAAGGAATGCAGCTATAACTGGTGTATTTTCAAATCCTGCTGCTATTTCAAAAGATCAAAGTTAGCTTTTATTGTCAATTCTGCCATATATGTCCAACATACAGTGAAATTTCGTTTCTCTCTGGCCAGGCAGTGCAAAAAGACAGTGTACAAAATACAATATGAAGACAAAACACAACAAAAACTATCTAAGACAGAGATCTAAAGTTAAACTAAAGTCTAAGATCTAAAATCTTAAAACAGTGCAACATAATAAATAAACACCTATATACAGATTTCCAAAGTGTGCAGTGTGCATCAAAAATGTGCAATAGAATGTGCATTGGAGTTAAGATAAAATAAATGTGCAACAGTGCAACAGTCGTCCTTAGCAGCAGTTTTTTAAAGGGTCTTGAGTGATATATTTGATTTGCTAATTTATATTCGTCAGGCACGCCCCCTAGGGACGCCCACAGCGTCAAAGTAGGTCTTCTAATCACGGGGTGTGGCTAGTTCGCTTCCTTCTATTTAAATGTCCTGGAAGCACAAGTTGGTAATGTGCACTTATCTCTTCTGCAGTCATTGGTTGAACTATCACTGGCATAATCAGTGTAACTAAAGCACACCGAGCTGAAGTATTGGACAGTATTTTGTCATAGACCTTGTCTTCACCGCACCACCACCACACGTCTGATCTGGATATTACTTTCATGTTGTCACCTCCATTAATGTTAGTTTCACAAAATTCCTGCTGGATTCTCCCTAAGATGTATTTTGTTCCATTGAAATTTACACATGTAAAATTTTGAAGTGCTACTTTAGCATCAAATACTGGTTTAATCTTTACAGGTTGGGTGACTGGAAAAGTTTTATCCAAGTCAGAACAGTTTGGTGGATTGGTGTGAGTCATTATAGGTATTATACATGTCTCGTTAATGGGTGCAGGGACTACTTTCAGAACTGGTCTAGGTCCCAAACATACTAAACAGTCTGATGGTGTTGAATTAGCTGCTTGTTCCGCCATTAACAACCAGTTGTTGCTGAGTCCTGATATTCCTGTAGCTATTAGAAACCAATCATCTGTTTTTTGCTCGTTGTTGTTGTTATTTATTCTAATCTTTGTACTAGTCCTAGTTTGTGGTCCTATCACTAGACTTTCCTTCTGCTGAGGCAGTTCTGTCGAGTCTGCCTGTGTTATGTTAGAACATAAAAAAAACTTTGTGCATGGGTCGTCTCCTGATTTATGAATACATAACAATAAGGTATAACATGGTACTTTAAGACCATGACCTCCTGATTCTATTCCTGCTTCTAATGGTTCTGCTGTTGTGTTAAAGAACATTACTAAAGTTAATTTGCCATTCAATTTACTCACTTCCATCTTAAGTCTTCTAGCCCATTTTTTTTATCTGATACCATACTAGTAGGAATGTCATTACAAGGAATGTCAACAATATCCAACACATTATAGCTGTCTTTAACCATTTTGGTATTCTATTCCTGTGATTTATCGGCATCTTTGTAGTTTATAACCTTTTTGCAATGACTTTGATGAATCCAAGTTGCTCTCTCAGCTATTTTTAGTGCTGTTGGGGTTGTTAACAATACTTGATAAGGACCTTCCCACTTAGGTGAATACCAGTGTTTTTTCTTAATGCTTTTCACCAAGATCCAGTCCCCTGGTTCCACTAACTCTTCTTCCTGTTGAGAACAGGGTTGGTCTACTTCAGTATGTTTGTTATTTTGCTTTTCAAACATTTTTCTCATGTGTGAAGCTAAGTCCATATCTTCCCCATCTTCCCATATTTGTTTAAATTGTGGTATTTTATATGGTCTACCAAACAATATCTCAAATGGAGTTAACCCTTGTATAGCTGTAGTATTTAATTCTAACTTGACTAAATCTAAACATTTAGTCCATGGTCTTTTAGTTTCTTCCATACATTTTTTAAGTCTGTTTTTTATAGTACCATTTCTTCTCTCTACTAGTCCTGCTGACTGTGGGTGATATGAACACAAGTTTTTTAGTTTTATATCAAATTTCTTTCCTATCAATTCTATGGTTTCATTAACAAAATGTTTAGCATTTATCCGATCGGATCACTTCCACTAATCCATATCTAGGTATAATTTCTTTGCATAATGCTTTTGCTACTGTTAATGCATCTGGATGTCTAGTTGGAAATATCTCTGTCCATTTTGAAAACACATCTATGATTACTAAACAATATTTCATACCTTCACTTTGATTTAATTGAATAAAATCCATCTGTATTTCTTGAAATGGGTATTGTGGTTCTGGAAATTTACCTCTAATTGGTCTAAGATTTCCTTGTGGATTATGTTTTGCACATATTAGGCATCTTCTACAAAAAAATTTTTAGTAGTTATTATTAAATACTGCGTATTTATCATAGATACCATCCCTCCTGTTGAGACATGTGATTTACCATGGCTCAATATCGCTGCGTATCTATATAAATTCTGTGGTAGTATTGGTTTATTTTCTGGTCACATATATATGTCGTTTTTTATTTGTGCTCCTTTTCTTTTCCATAAGTTTATTTCAGTTTTAGGGCTTTGTTCTTGCATGTCTTGTAGTATTTTTTTGTTTAATTGGGTCCCTTCCATTAAAGAATATGTATTTATTTTGTATTCTGCTGCGTCTTTAGCTGTTTTATCTGCCATTGCATTTCCTCTTGTTACTTCATCTGTTCCTGATTTGTGTGCTACACATTTACAAATAGCTATTTTATTTGGTAATTGTACTGCTTTTATTAATTCTGTTAATAATTCAGCATGAGTTACTGGTTTTCCTGTAGAAGTCTTCATTCCTCTATTTTTCCAATATTGTGCAAATACGTGAGTTTCGCATATGCATATTGACTATCTGTATATATTGTTACGTTCTTGCCTTTAAATAATTTGCATGCTTCTGTTAGTGCTACTAATTCTGCTGCCTGTGCTGAATAATTTGGAGGTAATTTATTTGCTTTTAATACTTTATTTACTGTTGTTACTGCATACCCTGTCTGTGTTTTTCCATAATTGTCTTTTTTAGATGATCCGTCTACAAATACAGTTTCTGCTCCTTCAATTGGAGTATCTAATAAATCTTCTCTACATTTTGTTGATTGTTCTACTAATTCTTTACAATTATGTGAGATTCCGTCATCCTCAGTCGGCATTAAAGTGGCTGGATTTAAAACTGTACATCTTTCTATGGTTAAATGTGGTTGTGAATATAAATTTGTCATACATGAAAGATGTCTTGCTGGTGATAAAAATGAGTGATTGCTCTGTAATAGTAATACTGCTACAGCGTGTGGTACTTTGAGTGTTAATGGGTGAAATAACACTACTGTTGCTGAAGCTTCTACGGCTATAGACGCTGCTACTACGGCTCTAAGACAGTGGGGCATCGCTTGCGCTACACTGTCAAGTTTAGTTGAATAGTAGGCTATAGGTCTTAGTTTGGTTCCATGCAGTTGTGTGATTACTGACGTCATAAATATGCCTTTACAATCTACCATTTGCACAAAGGGTTTTGAATAATCCGGTAAGGCTAAACTTACACTTGAGACTAAAGTTTGTTTTAGATCACAGAATGCCTTTTCTGCCTCCTGTGTCCATCTTAATTTATCTTTCATTTCTATTGGAGTCTCATATATTAGTTGGCTTAACGGGTGTGTTAATTCTGCATAGCATGGAATCCATTGTCTGCAATAATTCGTTAATCCTAAAAAAGACATCATTTGTTTTTTGGTTTCTGGTTTTGGTGCATTCAGGATAGCTGCTTTTCTGTCGTTAGTAATTGTTCTGCCTCCATTACTGAGAGAATATCCTAAATATTTGACTTCTTGTTTACAAAATTGTACTTTATTTTTACTTGTTTTATGTCCGTTTTCTGCTAGATATTTTAATAACGCTATTGTATCTTTTTGGCATGTTTCCTTATCTGGTGATGAAATCAAAATATCATCCACGTAAAGTAAGATTTGACTTCCTCCTGGAGGTGTAAATTTAGACAAATTCGAACTCATAGCCTGTGAGTATATTGTAGGAGATTCACCGTAACCTTGTGGTAACCTGGTATATATATATCTTCTATTGTTATAGGTAAATGCGAATAAAAACTGGCTATCTTCACGAATTGGAATTGAAAAGAAAGCATTTGAAATGTCTATAACCGTAAAGTATTGTGAATTTGGTTGTAATGAATTTAGAAGTGTATGTGGATCAGGAACACATGGTGCTCTCTGAATCACTGCTTGGTTTACTGCTTGTAGATCTTGTATCATTCTCCATCCTATAGATGGCGCTGCTTTTTGTACCGGACAAATAGGAGTATTACATGGTGAGTCATTACACTCTATTAACACTCCTGCCTTTAACAGATCTTGTATAACTGGTTTTATGCCTTCTAAGGCTTCAGGTTTCAATGGATATTGTCTTACACATGGTCTCCATTCTGATTTTGGTCTTATCTGTACCGGTTCTACTCCTTTTATCAATCCTACATCTGATGGCCCTGTAGACCATAACTTTTCTGGAACTTGTTTCAGCAATGCTTCATCCGCCTCAGTGAGGGAATCTAAATATCACTGTTCTACGTCATCTGGTGGTTGGAGGCACTGAAATGGTATGACATGTATTGGCCAAAATAATGCTTGTCTAGTCCACTTGTGACATCCTGTTTTGCGTTCTTGGCCCTGTAGTTACCCAATCTTTGCATCTGTAACACTCTGCCATGACTTGTCCTAGGATTTCCCATTCCCAGTCTTCTGGTTTCATCAATGAGATGTGCATAGGTGTGTGTGTTCTTTCAATGAATCTTTTATCTGTTTCATCTTTCCACTTTAGTTGTATATCCGCAACACAAAACGTTTTGTTGTCAGAATATACATACTGAATTATTGCTGGAATGGAGCCTAGTTTTTCCATTTTGTCAAAATATTGTTTATCTGGCCCTCTTTCATGTCCGAAATATGTTGTTATGTGTAATTCGTCCACTGGCATTGTAGAGATTGGTTTACTGGGTGTAGGTACTGCTGATTTTGCCTCTTTTAACAATGCACTTCCCGTCTTTCCTACGTCATTGTGTGGTATTTGATACCCGTACCAGTAACGTGGAATTCCTGCCTTTTGTATAACAAAACTGTATTGCGGTGAAGGTATGTCTCGTGCGCGAATGACCTTCATGCTGCCTCCTGGCTCTGGGAACAGTGCTAGTTTCAGACTGCTCAGTCCATCCCTTCCCAAGAGACAAACTGGGCAGTCCTCCAAAAATAACACTGTGCTTTCTATGCTCAGTCCGTCTGGATCTGTCAGTGTCAATAAACTTGTTATCGGGACCTGACTCACCTGTCCGTTTGCTGCTCGTACGGACATGGTGTCTGAAGTCAGAATCATCCCTGGCACTGCCTTGTTTATTGTGGTCTTACATGCGCCTGAATCACATAAGAACGTTATTTTCTGTCCGTTTACCAATAAGTCTATTTGGGGTAAGTTGTGTGTGTCTCTTAAAGCTGCATACACATCTGTGACTACTTTTTCTTTATTTTCCCATGGACACCATTCTCGGGGTATTTTTATGTCAAAATCTTTTGAATCTACTCGTTCATGGTGTTTATCAAATTCTTCCCATTCCTTTTTATCTCCAATTTCTAATTCTGTTTTCGTTTTGTCGTGGCCTAGTCATGCGTCATTTTCCCATCTTGCACATGCTGCTAGATATTTCCTGCAGTCTCTCTTAAAGTGTCCTGGCTTTTTGCAATACCAACACACATTTTCCTCGCCTGTCTGCTCATCCTCCTCCTGTTTCTGATTATTGTTTCTCTGATTTTCATAACCTCCTCTTCCAGGACCCCCCTTACCCCTGGCCTTTCCTTTTCCCCTCTGCCTCTACCTTGTCCCCTATTTGCTATCCCTGTAAAATATATCTCATTCTCACCTCCTTCTGATGTCATCACGAATGCTGCGTTTCGTTTAGCGTTTTCTTTCTTTTTTTCTCTTGTGGTTTTGTCTGCATGACTGGCTTGTTCTATATATTGATCTATCGATGCTGTCCCAAAACCCACAAAATGTTTTTCTATCCATTTATGAACTTCTGGTCTGGAATTTGCATGTAAAGCGTTTTTTAACTGTTGTCTGTATGGGCAGTTGTTATCTTCTCTATCTTCTAATCCGCTATTGTTTGTGAATATTTCTCTCATTCTGAGTTGATAATCCTCAAATAACTCATCATCCTTTTGTTTTGTACGGTTTATTATACCATAGTTGGGAGCTCGCCTAAATCTTCCTCTAATTCTATCATGTAATGCTGCCACTCGTCCTTGTAAGATATCACTATCATACTGTAGTATAGGTCCTACTTGTGCTCCACCTTGTGGCTGGTCTCTGCTATTCCAGTCTCCTGAGACTGTTACCCAGTGGTGCCCTAACGCTTTTCTATAACATCTTTCCATTTCGTTTCCGTTTAGTTTATATGACTCATGCAATTGCTTCATTTCGCTGCAAAATTTAGTTACATCATCTTTATATGGGGTTAATCCTTTTACTGCCTCTGTTACGTCTGAGTCTGACCAGGGCCGATAAACAAAAAGTGTGTCCGGGTGACGCGGTCCGTCATAATCTGCTTCGTCCACTAGTTGACCTGCTCTTGGGTTCGCCACTGCTATCATTGGTGCTTGGAAAATTGTTGGATCTTCTGACTGGAGTGGATTTGTATTTTTAGATGCAGGGTGGCTACTTTGTGTGTTAGAACTCAGGGGAGGTGCGCTGGGTATGGGGCTCGGTGGTGCGTCTACGTGTATTACCACTACTTTTTCACTTCCCATTTCTTTGTTAAATGTCAGCGTTATGTGTTTGTCCTTTGCTTCTGCTCTTGTTAAACGTTTATTTTCATCTATTTGCATTTTTTGTAAGTCCTCTACTGGATATAGGTTTTTCGGAGCGTTTCGTTCTGCAGAAATATATGGTGGTGGGTGGGGACTTCCGTGTCCTGCGTGTCGCACTATTTCTGAGTCTGTTAGTGATCTTAATTGTACTCCTTCGTCTTCATCTGTCTCTATGTGTGATTCTGGTTCTGGAGTAGGTTCTCGCCTTATTCTTTGTTTTCGTATTTGTGTCACTCCTGTCTCTAAGTCCAGGTCATCGTGTTTCAAAAGCATGGTTTTATTTTTTCCTGCCTCTCTTTGCCCTGCTATTTTTAACCAGAAATCTGTGTCGTCATATCCTTTCTTTTTCATTTTCTTTACGTCTCCTCCACAATCTGCATAGATCTTCTCTCTTAACTGTATTATCTCTACAGTGTTTAACTTCCCTTTAAAATTATATTTTGTTGTCCATAATTTCAGGAATTTTATTTTGTCTTTATTTTGTTGCTCGACACTTTTATAGTCCTTACTCTGAAGTTTTGTCTGTTTGTTTCCCATTTTTTGGTCAATTTGGTCCAACCATTTGTCCAAAGGGGAGCCTACAGGTTGGGATGTGTTTTTGTTCAGACAGTAATAATCAGTATTGTAGTATTTTTCACTTCAACCTGTCACTGTGCAATGAGCAGGTGGAAAAATCTTGCCTTTGCATCTACAATACGTTACTGTATTATTCTGAACAGTTTATATGAATTACAGTGTTAACGGCCTGTAATTCCAGTCATACACACTTTCACACAGAACTTTTATTCCTTTGAGTACGATTTTCACGGTCTTTTATTATCTAGCCAGTAACTAACCTGTTACCCGATAAAGGGAAACCGCTTCCTTCAGTAATTTACTAACTGTATGTGACTAACCTGTCACCCGTTAGAAGGATACTACTCCACCCAGTGTTTTACTACCTGCCAGTGACTCTCCCGCCACCCGATAGAGGGACACTAGTCCACGTTTTACCTAATAGAGCCTAGGATTTTTAGGGTTTTCTACGCGCTATGACCCTCAGTCACACACGTTTTAAACTTAGACGTACTCACTCAGTTCTTTTAGTCTGGTTGTCTTCCTCCTTCGGTATCCCGTCAACCCTCAGACTCCAAGCGATGAATGAGAGTCGGCTGTTAATGTCTCAGATGCAGTGGCCACTGTCTTTCCCCGAATCTCCGTCACCTCCTGGAGTCTTCAGGTATGTTGGAATCCGGCTCGAAGGACCATCTAATAGGTGTTAAAAACCCAAAATTCTGTACACAGGAAAGGAAGACAAGAGATTAGATCTTTTTCACTTGCAAGTGGAGAACAGTCAGAGAAATACGACCAGGTTACAACATTACTCTCGGCCCATATTTGCTCTGAGCGTCCTGGTTCTCTGTGCCCCCAGCTTGCTATTTATTCAGTTTTTCACATCCCTAGTTTACACGTGGTCTGTCCTGCCCATAAGGGGTGGGGGAACATGTGGCAGGACAGCCAACAAAACATAATCATTAAAACCAAAACATAATCATAACACCCAACACACTTATAAGATAATTCCCAGATATGACATCTTTCACAGGGACAATGTCCCTGAAACTTAGATACTGGAGGAGCCGAGCTGTCTGCTTACGTCTCCCCTCAGATATCTGGCCTTTCTGCAACTCAAAACATATGATCACAAGTCACGCACACATTTGAAACTTCATTTCTAAAGATTAAAGAATCACAAAAGTTAATAATATATAATTATTCCATCAGTCTGGACTTGGGAGGCCATGAAATATTAATGGGACAGACATATTGGTTTGTGCTGTGAGGAGGCCCGCGGACAGAGGCTGGTGGCAGGCCTTGTGTTAGTGGAACTGGGCTCTGGTTCTGGTTTGTCTGTCCTGGTATCATGGGGGAATGAGCAAAGTCAAACTGACAGCTGGCATGTTCAGCACAAATTATAATTGAACAGAGCTAAATGTTGTAAGCTGGTGTGTAGATTTGAGGTAGAAGATGTTGTTTTCAAGTATTACAATCTTGATTTGTTGCATCCCAATCATATGTTTGTTATTTATACATTACCTGAAATTGAGTAAATGCAAGATAGAAGAGTATATTTATTGTATATGCTATACTGTGCAATATTTCAGACAGAGCATAAACATCTGCATGGAAATGAGAGTACAAGTCCAGTTGTGTCTCTTCAGTCTGAGAAAATACCGGCTCCTGAATGTGTGAAGATTCTAGTATTGAGGCTACATTTACACATAGCCGAGAAACAAATATTTCTCTCCTGCCGCTTTCCAAAATAACATTTTGCACATAGCATCGTTTTCAAAAATGTTTTTGTTTACCAACCTGCATAAATACGCCATCGAGCAGCATCATAACTACACCAAGCCTGTGGGCGGCAGATACTGCATACACATGGTAGGATCAGATTGGATTTCTCCAAATCCGATCCTGTTACTCGGCGGGTGGTCTGACCTTAAATCCAAGTGCATGGTCAGCGACCTGGCTGGCTATGCTATGTGGCGCTGTAGTCCAACTACTTCCGGGTGAGAAAGAAGTGACTTTATTAATCTCACACAGGAGAAATTATTCTCTGCATTTAACCCGTCCTGTTATTAGGAGCAGTGGGCAGCACATTACTGCGCCCGGGGACCAACTCCATGATCTTCTTGCCTCAGTTTGGTCAAAACTAAGCTGGAAGATTTTACCTATGGTGCATGTTTTGGGTTGATGGGGGAAACCGGAGTGCCCGGAGGAAACCCACCCAGTACGGGGAGAACATGCAAACTCCACACAGAAAGGCCCGGGCGACCCAGGGATCGAACCCAGACCATGCACACAAACTCCATGATGGCTACTCAATAAAAACACAACAAACTATGTGGCGGTATACAAAGATGGCGCTCAAGGAGTTTGACGGAGCAGCATTGGTGTACGTGTTGTGCATTCTTTCTTCGCAGCCATGATTTCGTCTGACTTTTCCGGCAACAATCGCTACTTATGACGGCATCAGCGCCTCCTGCCACTTCCGGGTGAAATCCCTGGCGAAAATTCCCGCGCATGCGCAGTACGCCAATCCGATCCGATATCGTGCACAAGGCGGCACCAAGCGGATTACTATCGGCCTAAGCCAGGGGTTCCAATCAGATTCGGGAAACCAATCCCTATACGATCCTTAGCCTGTGCACATGAATTCGATACGATCCCAATCCGTTTGCAAACGGATTACACTCGTCCATGTATACGCAGTGATTGTAAGAAGAACGCTCTGCAAGCCAATCAGAATCGCACTGTTAGAAGTCTGGCATGGGAGTACATTACCCATGATTACTCGGGAGGCTTGGGACCCACGAGTTCTGTGCGCTGTTTTTTTTGTTGTTGTATAAGGAGCGGTACCTTGTGCTGGTCTCGAGCACCTTGATTGGTTTGTGTGTATGAGTGCCGTGTGCGTTCGTGCGATGTGAGTATTGTCTGTAATTGAGTGCGAATGTAGATATTTTGGCAGTTTATTTGAATGTATAGTTCTTGTAGTTTACAGTTAATGGTAAAAGGAGCGATCGCTAATATACGTTCCTTCCATGTTGTTGGAGCGCCCATTTGTGGTTCCTCTGTGTAATAGTACGCAATTCTTTTCCTAGTTTGTTCTCTAATATATTTTTTCTTTTTTGTTTTCAGATAACCACACACCCACACATGTAACCAATTAATCCCATTGTTCAATATTACCTTCTCCTTCCTCCTGAATAAACAACTGACCCTTAAACAAGTGCCTGTTCTTTCTGACCGAGGAAAAGTCAGTTGAAGGCAAATCGGTAATCGGTGCATGCCAGACGCACACAGCACCTTACACGCATTTTTGGTGTGTTTTTGGTCACTTTATATACGCAAATGCGAAACCGTACTTTTCCAGAATCTCCACTGTAGCCGGAGTTTTTAGAAAGATTCGTTTTCAGTGGCGAATTTGCCGTTTGCGTGTAAAAGATGCGTACAAACAAAGGGAAATGTCTGTTTTTAAAAACACCAGTGTACGTGTAAACGAGGATGAGTCTGTTTTTTAGGTCTGTCCAGGGACAGCAGATGAAAAACGGATGTTTCTGGTGGATTTACAGAAATGTTTATTAATGCACATTGCCCCTGTTAATAAAAATGATAATGTATAAATACATATACATAAATACAATGCATAAATACAATAAATGAATGAATTATTGTGAAATGTGCGTTTGCATCTGGACCTCATGAGGTTTAGGGACGGAAAGCCTAAAGATATTGAAATCTTTCTGTACCATATTTTCACAATATACACCTTGTGGCAGGCACGACAGAGGACACCTCTCACCCTGCAGGACTGTGGGTTGGGGGGCGTGGTTTACGGCGTATATATTGGGCGCGCGGGTAAAGAGTTTTGGCGGTTTTTATGTGATGGTGGAATAAAGTGTGTTCAAACCCACTTCTGATTCCTGCGCTTCTTCGTCCTGCTACATTGGTGACCCCGATTCGAACATGTTCGAAGCTACAGAGGATCGTGTCTCCTCTTCAAGCAAGTCGACCGAACAATTGCAGCCAGTTGCCGTTGCAGCGGCTGTGAAGTTGCCGGATTTCTGGCTCAGCGACCCGGCTTCATGGTTCCAACACATCGAGGCGCTTTTTCACCTGCGTGGGATTATTTCGGACGACTCGAAATACTACATGGTCGTCGCAGCCCTCGATCAGCAGTCCACACGCCGGGTCATGCAGCTATTGCGGTCCCCGCCACGACACGGTAAATACGCCGCTCTCAAGCAGCTGTTACTACGGAGGTACAGCTTGTCTGCCGCGGAGAGGGCAGACAAGCTCCTTTCCCTGCCCGGTTTGGGTGACGGCGCGGCTGTCGATCTCATGGACTCTATGTTGTCTTTGCTGGGTTCAGACGACGGTGGTTTCCTGTTCCCGCACCTCTTCCTGCGCCAGCTCCCGACTTCTGTGCGCGCAGCGTTGGCTAATTCCCCGCACCTGGCCGCGGGTGACTACAGGAGCTTAGCGGAGGAGGCGGATCGTGTCTTGCTGGCTACACGGGGCTTGGCTGTGAGGAACGTGACGCTGGAACCCATCCAGCCTACCGAGGACGGCGAGGGACCGGCGGTTGTAGCAGAGGTGACGCGCAGACGACGCGGGACTGGCCTGTGCTTTTTCCACCAGCGCTTCGGCAGCAGGGCTAAACGCTGTGTTCCGCCGTGCCGGTTTGAGGCGCCGGGAAACGCCAAAGCCGGCGCTCAGTAGCGGCCGTGGGCGCCGGCGATCGCGGTGAGCTGCTTTTTATAAAAGACTCGCTGTCTGGACGACGTTTCCTAGTGGACTCCGGTTCGCAAGTGAGCCTGCTCCCCCCGGACAACGCGGATCTAACGGCCCGAGGCAGCGGCCCACCGTTAAGCGCTGCTAATGGATCCTCCATTGTGACTTTTGGTTCAAGGTCTGTGACTGTTTGTTTTCATGGACGCAGCATGGAGTGGGATTTTGTGATCGCATCTATTACGGTCCCCATTATTGGCGCTGATTTTCTGTGTGCTAATGGGTTACTCATTGATGTTGCGAACAAACGTTTGATTGATGCTGTGTCTTTTGCTACCTTGCCTTGTCAGACCGGGAGACCTGGGCCGTTAACACATGCGAACTTTTTAGCTGCGGGCGACGTTTTTCAGCGTTTGTTGTCGGAGTTTCCGTCGTTGACAACACCTGCCTTTTCCACCGCCAGTACCAGGCACGGTGTGGAGCATTTCATACCCACGGTGGGTCCGCCCGTTTTCGCGCGTGCAAGACGTCTCGACTCTATTAAATTAGCTACAGCTAAGGAGGAGTTCGCAAATATGGAACGGTTGGGAATAGTGAGGCGTTCTAACAGTCCATGGGCCTCGCCTTTGCACCTAGTACCCAAAGCGGATGGGTCGTGGCGGCCGTGCGGTGATTTCCGCCGTTTGAATAACGTTACCACGCACGATCGTTACCCTATACCGCACATTCAGGATTTTTCCGTTCGCCTGGCGGGTGCCACTATTTTTTCTAAGGTGGACCTGGTGCGCGGTTATCACCAGGTGCCTGTACATACAGAAGATGTGCCCAAGACCGCGGTCATTACCCCGTTTGGACTGTTCGAGTTCCTGCGTATGCCTTTCGGCCTTAAAGGGGCAGCACAAACTTTTCAGAGGCTGATGGATTCGGTGTTGCGTGGTTTTGAGTTCGTGTTTGTCTACCTGGATGACATATTAGTCGCTAGTACGTCTACAGACGAGCACCTGTCACATCTCAGACAGGTTTTTCAGCGACTTGACGAACACGGCTTAATTGTCAACACGGCAAAGTGCCAGTTTGGACTGTCCGTGATTGACTTCTTGGGCCACCACATTTCGTCACAAGGTGCGGTTCCTTTGCCCTCTAAGGTCCAGGCGGTAGCAGACTTCCCACGCCCGGTCTCAGTTAAGGCGCTGCAGGAGTTTCTGGGCATGGTCAATTTTTACAACCGTTTCCTTCCTCGGGCAGCACACCTACTGCAGCCGCTTTACGGGGCCCTGAGGCTCAAGAAGGCCGCGGACCCCGTTGACTGGACCCCGGATCGGATCCAGGCTTTTGAAGGGGCTAAGTCTGCCCTTGCGAACGCGACACTCCTCGCGCATCCCGTGCCCATGGCACCCATAGCCCTGACAACAGACGCGTCCGACGTGGCCGTGGGCGCGGTGGTCGAGCAGCGTGTGGCCGGTGTGTGGCAGCCTCTCGCGTTTTTAGCCGCAAGCTCCGGGATAGTGAGCGCAAGTACAGTGTTTTTGACCGGGAGTTGTTAGCGTTATACCTCGCAACCCGTCACTTCCGGTTCTTACTGGAGGGCCGCTCTTTTACGGCTTATGTAGACCATAAGCCGCTAACTTTTGCGATGTCCAAGGTTACGGAGCCATGGTCTGCTCGCCAGCAGCGCCACCTGGCCGCCATCTCCGAGTTTACTACGGACATTCAGCACGTAGCAGGGAAGTCCAACCGGGTGGCCGACTGTCTGTCACGAGTGCTCGTGTGCCCGGTGCACCTCGGGATGGATTTTCAGGCCATGGCCACAGATCAGCTCAGTGACCCGGATGTCATGGCCCTCAAGTCCGCGGATACAGGTCTCAGGTTAGAGAATGTGGAGGTGCAAGTAGACGGCCCCAAGCTTCTCTGTGACGTCTCCACGGGTAGACCACGGCCTGTGGTACCGACCTCTTGGCGTCGCCAGGTTTTTAACTCGGTTCACTCCCTGTCGCACCCGGGGGTTCGGGCCTCAGTTAAATTGGTGGGGTCCAAGTTCGTATGGCCTGGGTTCCGCAGGGAGGTTAAGGAGTGGGCGGCCGCCTGTGTCGCATGTCAGCGGGCAAAGGTCCACCGACACACTAAGGCTCCCCTCGAACCTTTTCCGATTCCAAACAGGCGTTTCGAGCATGTGCATGTGGATCTGGTGGGCCCTCTCCCACCTTCGCGCGGTTTTACGCACCTCCTTACAATAGTGGATCGCACCACCAGATGGCCAGAGGCAGTCCCACTGTCTTCTACAACATCTGCGGACGTGGCACGTGCGTTTCTTTCAGCCTGGGTTTCACGTTTTGGGACACCGTCGGATGTCACGTCCGACAGGGGCTCCCAGTTCGTATCAGAGTTATGGTCAGAGCTGGCGGTGTCCTTGGGGGTCCGGGTTCATCGCACTACCGCGTACCACCCTCAAGCTAACGGGTTGTGTGAACGTTTTCACCGGTCACTCAAAGCGGCATTGCGGGCGGCGCTGTCTGGGGGTGATTGGGTGGATCGTTTACACTGGGTGTTGCTGGGTCTGCGTACGGCCCCCAAGGACGACCTGAATGCCTCTCCGGCGGAGTTAGTTTTCGGTCAGCCACTCCGGGTGCCTGGTGAATTTTTGCCTGCAGGTTCCACTCTGCAGCGGCTACCTTGTACAGAACCCGCCTTGTTTGGCGACACTCTCGCTCCAGGTCCTGTTCACCACTGTTTTCCGAAGTCATTTGTCCCCGTGGAACTTATGTCGGCCCGTTTTGTTTTTGTGCGGCATGATTCTCACCGCTCGCCCCTGCAACCTCCTTACGACGGACCTTTTCGTGTGCTTGAACCAGGTTCCAAGCATTTTGTCCTGGATATGGGTGGGCGGAGAGAACGTGTTACGGTTGATAGACTTAAACCAGCGCACATGGTAGCGGACGAAGTTGTGTTGCCGGCCCAGGTCCCCCGCAGGGGTCGTCCCCCTTCCAAGATTCCGGCTGTTCCTGCACCTACTGTTCGTCCTGAGTTAAGGTACAGCCGTTATGGCAGACTCATTAAGCCTGTTTTAAGTGCCTAATTTCTGTTTTGGCAGTCCCTTCTGGGTGTTCGGGGGGGGGCTGTGTGGCAGGCACGACAGAGGACACCTCTCACCCTGCAGGACTGTGGGTTGGGGGGCGTGGTTTACGGCGTATATATTGGGCGCGCGGGTAAAGAGTTTTGGCGGTTTTTATGTGATGGTGGAATAAAGTGTGTTCAAACCCACTTCTGATTCCTGCGCTTCTTCGTCCTGCTACAACCTCACAATACTATATTTATTTTGATACATTTTGTGGAGGCTAACAAAACTGAATATTCTACTTTTTTCTCTTAAAATGCAAGAATTGATCCAAAGAACTAAGATTTAAAAGTACTTATAACAGTTACTTCATGTCATCTTCAATGAAACAGAGGATCATGGTCTATGTAGTTTTTGTTTTAGCCAGTGCTACATCATGACTATTCATTTAAGAAGAGCCTTGTAATTCGCTACATTGTGATGGGCCACAGTATTGTGAGACCTTTAAAGGGACAGTGTGTAAGATTTTTACCCGTTAATTACTGAAATTGAAGATACCCATTCAAAAATACATTGTTTTCCAAGCCTTTTCACTTCCATCATGAAATCAAAGTATTCTTTTGGACTTGGATATAGTCACATAAAAGGGGGATCTTCCCCATGCAGAGGCAGCCATTTTGAATACGAGAGCTGCAGAAGGACATTTGGGCTCCGCCTTCGCCTTCAGCATGGCTCGTGATTTTGGGTAAACAACACAAGCATGCTGCCGGATCACACGTCGTAATGGATCTAACACGTGTTTTGGACTAAATTGTTTTACTGGATTTTATTCGCTGGATCCTTACGGACAAATTGAGAGCAAGTTTATGGTGAAATACAGAGTTTGACCTGTGCAAAGCATTCTAAGGTAAGCTAACCTCGTTTTGTGCTTTTCCGTATAAAAGCCCCATGTGCTCAGGGAGTAATTGTTGTGCAGTGAAATGAATTGCATATTCAAAAAGAGGAGACTGTAAGGTTTCATTTGATGTGTAGAGTGTCATGGTACATGATCGGGAATATGTGTTTTCATGAGAGAGAAAAAAAAAAAAAACGGGACCACGTTTTATTTATACAGTAGTGGCGCGCGGCTCGTGCGCGCGCCCGGGTGACCCTCGAGGTCTGCCGTAGCTAAAACAAAGTGCAATAGCACCATCCACCTATGCGCCACGAATCCTACACACTGGGGCTTTAACGATATGAAATTCCGGTGTTTCGGTTATGTTTACATCCCTACGAGCCAAAACAAACATGGAGGTGTCAACAGACTTCAGTTTATTTAAACAAGAATGCGGACTACTTTGTGAAAAACATGCAGAAGGAAGCGCTTTTTAAGATTTTTAGCCTTTATTGATCTCGCACACAGGAGAAATTCACTTCTGCATTTCCTTTCAGGATGCAGTTGGCAGCCCATCTTTCAGGCGCCCGTGGGGCAGTACCGTGATGGGTCTTGCCCAAGGACCCTCACTGGCTTGCTCATTGCCGGGGGGGATTTGTGCAACGATGTCTGTGCTTTCCTCTCAACTGGACTTAACAAGAGTTATGTTGTTGTGAAGTTTTGACAAATCAGCTTGGAGTATTCATCCCAATCGCTTTAGGCCAGAGCCATCCCAGACTCATCATTGTGTAGAACTCAATTGTAGCACCACATCAGTCTGGTGTTATCCAGGTTTATGGCTGCTCCTCCACCCATCAGAATCAAACAGAAATAACACCCAAACAGATGTTTACTTTATTCCTGTGCCATGGGCTTTAAAGGAATATTAACTTTTTTTTTTTTACAATCTGAACCTTATTTCTGTAATAAAACAAGTTGTTTTACTCACCCATAGCACTGTGGTGTCATTTGGAGCAGTTTCGTAGATGTTGTAGTTTAGCGATATCCGTTAACGTGAGTGCTCGGGGCAGGCGATTGTAGTCACCAAATAACACAAACTTTATCACTTTTCAAATTACAGAAGCTCAGTTTTAGTCTACACTTTCGTTTGAGTCAAAAGTGGCCTCTAATCCGATATTTAGCAATAGTTTCGAGTAGATGAGGAGGACAGTGCGCATGCACTCAGTCACAGCTGATTTGCAGATAAGAAGACGTTAATAACTTTTCTGTTGCGAGCGACACATGGCAGAAGATTGGGACTTTGAGGCTGAAGAGGACTTATGGAGGACAGAGGACTGAAGAGGAGTATACGGATGACGAGACAGAACGGATACGGAAAGAATGAAGCGGAGACAGTTTTAGGAGCAGCAGAGAACAGCCATCGGTTTCGCATTACTTCTCAGAATCGTGCGCTGAATCCGCTGGCCTTCTTTCTTTTCCTTTGCTGGTAAAAAATTGTCCTGACTGAAGTGGGTACTGCAAACACGACGGTCCAAACGTCTTACAGCTTTGCCTTTCATGCGAAATCAGCTGTGAATGAGCGCATGCGCATTGGCCTCATCTACTCGAAACTATGGCTAAATCTCAGATTAGAGGCCACTTTTGACTCAAACGAAAGTGTAGACTAAGACATTGAGCTTCTATGATTTGAAAAGTGCTAAAGTTTGTGTTATTTGGCGACTGCAGTCGCCTGCCCCAAGCACTCACGTCAACAGATATCGCTACACCACATCATCTACGAAACTGCTCCAAATGACAAAGTGCTATGGGTGAGTAAAACAACTTCTTTTATTACAGAAATAAGATTCAAATTGTAAAAAACGTTAATTCTCCTTTAAGAGTTGAGAGAAAACCCGACGCCCTTGAAAACGAGCCTTCGCTTTGCCATTACTCCGTCCTGTTTTGAAGGAAAGGAACAATCATCCGTCGTAATCTCTCTGGGTTCAGTTTGATAAATATTTCACACGGCGTTGCGTTACACCACATCAGACCAAATGACCTCCGCGACGCGAGCTTCCCTTTTCTAATCAATTTGGAGCCATCTAAAATTGACCCTTTTCATGCACTTTCAACTGGAAATGGCTGTCGCGATGGGGCGCTAACTCATGCATCTGCGCGGGTTTATTCCACTTTCAGCCGGCCCCAGCAGGATCCAATATAGATCTAATAAAGAGGGAAGGGCCTGTTTAAAGAGCTGTGCTGATGGGAGTTTGGTATGGCGCTTGTTTCCCCATAGAAGACCCGCTGTCCCAGTTCAGGCCCTGTGTGTGTTCGAATAGAGAACGTGGGTGTTGTATTACCCCACCTGGCCCCATAGGAAAACACAGCAGGGATTTGGTATAATGTAGGTCCAGGCACATTGCAAAAAAAAAAAAGGGCACTGCAAAAATAGCGAGGGAGAATAGTTGCTGTTGCTGTAATGCTGTTTCCTCCATTTTTCAACATACCTGGAGTTGTTTTTGTTTCATTCACAGATATTTAACACACAAAGGAATAACCCAAAGTCTCAAAAATGGGTTGAACCTGACACGGTCTGCTATTAGGGACGGGAATTTATGAGATTTTTACGATTCCGATTCCATTATCGATACTGCTGAACGATTCGATTCTTTATCGATTCCTTATCGATTCTAATTTGGGGGAAAAAAGGAGAACAAACTGTTTGATTAGCACCAAGATTAGCACTAGTCCTGGTCTAGTCCTGGTTTAGTCCAGGTCTAGTCCTGGTCTAGTCTAGTCCTGGGTTAGTCCTGGTCTAGTCCTGGTCTAGTCTAGTCCTGGTCTAGTCCTGGTCTAGTCCAGTCCTGGTCTAGTCCTGGTCTAGTCCTGGTCTAGTCCAGTCCTGGTCTAGTCCAGTCCTGGTCTAGTCCTGGTCCAGTCCTGGTCTAGTCCTGGTCTAGTCCTGGTCTAGTCCTGGTCTAGTCCAGTCCTGGTTTAGTACTGGTCTAGTCCAGGTCTAGTCCAGGTCTAGTCCAGGTCTAGTCCAGTCCTGGTTTAGTACTGGTCTAGTCCATGTCTAGTCCTGGTCTAGTCCTGGTCTAGTCCAGTCCTGGTTTAGTACTGGTCTAGTCCATGTCTAGTCCTGGTCTAGTCCAGTCCTGGTTTAGTACTGGTCTAGTCCATGTCTAGTCCTGGTTTAGTCCAGTCCTGGTCTAGTCCATGTCTAGTCCTGGTCTAGTCCAGTCCTGGTCTAGTCCATGTCTAGTGCTGGTTTAGTCCTGGTCTAGTCCTGGTTTAGTCCTGGTTTAGTCCCGGTTTAGTTCACAGTCTAATGTTGACACAAGCCGCTGTTTTCACCTAATCTCTCCATTTGATGCAGAAATAATATGATAATAATATAACTCACTCCGTGTTGCAGTGTGTTTTCGGATAATTCGTGTATCTCCACGTGTAAACGTGTGTTTCGGAGCTAAATCGCTCTCTGTACACGAGCTCCGGAGAAACGGACGTGTCCCGAACCTGTCCAGAACGTCTCCCGAACGTGTCATGTGTCCAAGTGGAAGTTAAAAGTCCATTTTCATGTCCTTTAGTGTCCTGCAGTGCCGCGTACATATGCACGAGCTCTTCACAGCTGATATGCGAACAGGGGAAAACACATCGGCGCTTCTCACAATGGGATTGGCTGGCGTGCGAGCATGGGAAAATATGTTTTAAAAATACGATTTATGCACGTCCTGTTTCTTTCCGAAAAACAAGCTCTTCTCGTTATGCGAAAATAGAATATAAACTCCGTATCACCACTTTTGTGCGTAATTCGTGTTGGCTGGAATCGTTAAGAGAATCGTTGAATAAACTGCTAATCGATTCCGTGGAATTGAAACACACGGAACCGGTTCTCAATTCCCATCCCTATCTGCTATACTTTTGATTAGTTTTTTTGTTTTGTTTTTTTTTGTTAACTTTGACCCTAAGGACCAATAACTGGAGGGTCTGCTCTGCCAGAAATATCGCAATTCTTTTTTTTTTTTGACCATTTTAGTGTATGAACCCTTTATTTTTTTATAGAAAATTTTGAAAAATGAAAAATTTCCTGAAATCCTCAGTGGATTGGGTAAGCTTCCAATAAATGTATTCCAGAGGCAAAGAACACATGTGGTGACAACATTCAGTGAAAAAGTAGTCTTGGTTTAGACCTGCTTTACTCTTGGTTTAGACCTGGTTTAGTCCTAGTTTAGACCTGCTTTAGTCTTGGTTTCGACCTGGTTTAGTCCTAGTTTAGACCTGCTTTAGTCTTGGTTTAGACCTGGTTTAGTCCTAGTTTAGACCTGCTTTAGTCTTGGTTTAGACCTGGTTTAGTCCGTCTTTCACATTGTTCTTGGATGACTTTATTCCACTCCTGGTGCAAGAAAAAATAATCCTTAACACATTTTTACATGATTTTGGCTCAATTTTAATGCAAAAAAATAAGACGTTTTCTCACTTTTTTCCCAATATTTTCATCTTTACCTCATTGGTAATTGATTATTCCCCCAAGTTATGACATCAGCCAATATGCCATTCTTTTCACCAATCAGTATACTCATTCCACAGAAAAATATATAAAAATCCAACCAAAATCAACGAATCTGTGATGATTTTGCTACTAGACGGGCTCAGAACCTCCTCTCCAAAAGGCACACTGGATATTTAGAACGGTTGTTAATGTCCACATGATTAAACTTCATGGCCTAAGCATCTTTTTAATTTCAACATAACTCTGTTCTCCAAATGGAAATGTGTCACAAAAAATGTAATGCAACAAAATAACTTTTTATTGTGATGTCATGTGGTAACACAGGAAGTGCTCCAATGTGTTTTAAAACGCCGTATAAATCCAGTAGAATCATTTGGATCATTTCACCACTGAAACTGCCAATCTCTGCTGAACTAAAGGTAAAATGGAGCTGTTAATGTGTGATCACAAGGTGGAACACAGCATTTTGAGCTGTAGAGAAACAATAAAGTACTAAAAAATTAAACAAAACACAACTCCAGATCTGTTTTTGATGAGTCAAGAGTCAGTCTTGCATAATATACGACATTTAACTATACAGCTCTGGAAAAAAAAAAAACTACTGCAAAATTATCAGTTTTTCTGATTTTACGACTTAGAGGTACAGTATGTGTTTGGGTAAAAGGAACATTTTTGTTTGAGTCTATAAACTACTGACAACATTTCCCCCAAATTCCAAATTTCGTACGTGTAGTAAATAAGAATCAGTTTTACGTGAGTTAAGTAGCAGAAAGTTGAGAGAAAGTTAAAGGTCCCATGGCATGAAATTTTTACTTTCTGAGGTTTTTGAACGTTAATGTGAGCTCCCCTACCCTGTTTAGGGCCCCCCCCATGGCTAAAAGTTGTGAAATGTGTAAACTGAGCATTTGCTGTCCTTTTCTGCGTTTGAAAAAAAGACAGCCCAAACGGGCGATTCTGAACAAGGAAACTATGTGACGTCACATTGAAGAAAAAATGCAATTGCAGTTCCACCTCCCGTCTGGATATCTACCCACCGTCACGGCCAGAATTTGGACCGCGAACGAGCTACGCAATGCGAAATGCGTTTTTTTATTTGCCTGGAGGCACATGAGAATGTTTCCAGGCTCCAGGCTGTCCTTTATCCGAGCCTCTGGACTTCTGAAACAGCAGTGGTTTAATTTTATTTTCTGTGAAAATGTTTTTTTTTTTTCATTGAAACGCCTCTCCTTTCTTCCTTTGCGCATAAAATGCGGAAGTGGGCCAGCGCACATCGCACCGCTAAAACGAAACAGCGGAGAGTTTGGCCCCCCCACTCGCTGTTCTGGCCTATCTCTGTCCTCCTCATTTGCATTCAAGCAACAACGCCCAGAATCAGGTGTTCAGAGAGAGATTTTTTGACCCTACCTGTGTTCATGGGTCTTTCTCATGCACTGAGTGTTGATTTTGAAGAAGGATTCATTTACAGTATTAGGGAACCATTAAGGAGCCATATAAAAGCATCAAGAAGTACCATGTCATGGGACCTTTGCATAAATTAAACAAAAAATAAATAAAATCTGCTACTCGCTTGCATGATGTGCAGCTGTCCATCAGAGGGGCCGACAACTGCACGGCGCTTTGTCATGACGTTTACGGCGACGTCGGCTCCCACTGAGAGTTTTCTAATACAGAAGTCAACGGACCCGTTTTTATCAAGTTGTTTTAGATCAATACTGTGATTTAAAATGTTCAAATTATAACATAATGATCCATGGGTGTCATAGATTACAACTAGAGCAGGCATTATCACAAATCAATAGGTCTTTTTTAATATTAGGCTTGGAACATACAGCTCTGGAAAGAAAATAAGAGACCACTGCAAAATGATCAGATTTTTCTGATTTGACTACTTATAGGTTTGTGTTTGGGCAAAAGGAACATTTTTGTTTGAGTCTATAAACTACTGACATTTCCCCCAAATTCCAAATAAAAATATCGTTTAGAGCATTTATTTGCAGAAAATGACAAATGGTCAAAATGGCAAAAAAAAGATCCATGTTTTCAGACCTCAAACAATGCAAAAAAACAAGATCAAATTCATTTTAAAACAACATAATACTAATGTTTACACTTAAGAAGAGTTCAGAAATCAATATTTGGTGCAATAACCCTTATTTTTAATCACAGCTTTCATGCGTCTTGGCATGCTCTCCACAAGTCTTTCACATTGTTCTTGGGTGACTTTATTCCACTCCTGGTGCAAGAACTGAAGTAGCTCAGCTTTGTGTTTGTGTTGGAATTCAACACATGCTGGAATGGAATGGCTGGAATACATGTAGAGATGCTGATTTCAGAAAAAAATGCAGTGGTCTCTTATTTTATTTATTTTTTTCCCCAGAGCTGTATTTAAATGGCATTTATTAAAACATCCACATTTCCTTTGCTCAAAAATACTTTTCAAAACGTGTGTTCTTACTTTGAGTGGGGGTTGGTCAGATGTTGTCTCCAGCATGAGAAAAATGCCATACTGTGAAACATTCCAGGCAAAGCAGTTGTATATCTCCATGGAGACAGGCAGGAACAGACCCACACCAGAAAAGTTACTTGGTGCACAGGTAGTTGAATTTTTTTTTTTTTTTTTGCGAAGTTGAAGAAAGTGCAGAGGAAAAAACACAGAAAGCTGGAGTCTAAATATAAATGCAGCCAGTGAGACCACAGGGACAGATTCACGAGAGACAGAAGAGAGACAGAGGAGGAGAGACGGAGGAGGAGAGACAGAAGAGACAGACAGAGGAGAAGAGACAGAGAAGAGACAGACAGAGGAGAAGAGATAGAGGAGGAGAGACGGAGCAGAGACAGAGGAGAAGAGACAGAAGAGACAGAGGAGGAGAGACAGAAGAGACAGAGAAGAGACAGAAGAGACAGAGGAGAAGAGACAGAAGAGACAGAGGAGGAGAGACAGAAGAGACAGAGAAGAGACAGAAGAGACAGAGGAGAAGAGACAGAAGAGACAGAGGAGAAAGAGACAGAGGAGGAGAGACAGAAGAGACAGAAGAGACAGAGGAGAAGAGACAGAGGAGGAGAGACAGAGGAGAAGAGACAGGAGAAGAGAGACGGAAGAGACAGAGGAGAAGAGACAGAAGAGACAGAGGAGAAGAGACAGAAGAGACAGAGGAGAAAGAGACAGACAGAGGAGGAGAGACAGGAGAAGAGAGACGGAAGAGACAGAGGAGAAGAGACAGAAGAGACAGAGGAGAAGAGACAGAAGAGACAGAGGAGAAGAGACAGACAGAGGAGGAGAGACAGGAGAAGAGACAGGAGAAGAGACAGAGGAGGAGAGACAGAAGAGAGAGGAGAGACAGAAGAGAGAGGAGAGACAGAAGAGAGAGGAGAGACAGAAGAGAGAGGAGAGACGGAGAAGAACGAGAGACAAAGAAGAATGAGAGACAAAGAAGAACGAGAGACAAAGAAGAACGAGAGACAGAGGAGAGCTGAGAGACAGAAAAGAATGAGACAGAGGAGAAGACCGAGAGACAGAAGAATGAGAGACCGGGGAAGAATGAGAGACAGAAGAATGAGAGATAGAGGCAAGAGAGGGGAGAAGAACGAGAAGCGGGAGAAGAACGAGAAGCGGGAGAAGAACGAGAAGCGGGAGAAGAACGAGAAGTGGGAGTAGAACGAGAAGCGGGAGAAGAATGAGAGACAGAAGAACGAGAGACAGAAGAACGACAGACAGGAGAGCTGAGAGACAGGAGGAGAAGAACGAGAGACAGAGGAGAGCCGAGAGAAGAACGAGGGATGGGGAGCCGAGAGACGAGAGAAAAAACAGAAGGACAAAGGAGAAGAGCGAGACAGAGGAGCAAAGACAGAAGAGACACAGAGGAGCAGAAATGGAAAACGTTGACGACGGGAGAGTCGGTGGTGATTAAAAAGACGTAGAGCAGAAGCCATCAGGCGTCTGTGTCTAATGTCGCGTAATCACCACTGAAGCTGTAAACTGCAATTATCTCCAAACATGGTCAAAGCTTTTGTTCGGCTGCACAGACGAGCGGTGAGAGTACATAACAGAAGAAACGGCAAAAAGGATAAGAGACACTCGAAAGTAGGGAAAAAAATAAAAAAAATGGTGCTTTTCCTTCAAATAAATTCATCACAATGAGTTTATAAGCTGTGAAAAGTGCTTCTAAACTCAGTGTGGTGAATAATTGGGATGTTCAGAATACTTAAACATGAACTAGTTCTGTTTTTTTGTTTGTTTTAAGACCGAAATAAGTGACAAATGATCTAAAATCTAATCAAATTCTTAAATTAAAAATCTTAGAAATCACTCCCTCCCAAGGTTTTGTGATTAAAAAAAAGTAAATAAAGGTTGAAAAAAGCAAAACTCCCAAAAATCAAAACTGAAATTTCCTTTATTTTTTTGTACAATTTGACGGCTGTTCAGGTGGAGTTTTAAAGTCTTAGTCATTGCTCTCAATTTTTTGTGATTAAAAAGTAAAAAAAAGGTAAAATGGACAAAAATAAAACAAGTTAAAGGTGCACTATGTGACTTTTCTAGTTTCCATGGAGATGTTATTGCTTTGTTGGGATTATTCCACAGTATGGAGTTAAAGTTATTCATCTTCCATGCATTAGATTACTGGTGTTTTTATTGCTCCAAATGCCTCGGGGAAATCGTGCATTATTATTTCCAGCGGGGTCACCTCTCTGCAGATCCGACCCGTAACTTGGCCTCACCTGGCATCACCCAGACCCCCCAGGATTTCGCGGGCATTTTTTGTGATTGTTGCGGGCTAAAATGCCTGAATTTGCATGAGCTTTTCCAAAAAGTTGTGATGAAAGTTGTGGTGCTTTTAAGGTTTGTTGCGGGAGGAAGTGAAAGTTGCGATAAATAGTTGCGATTTTCACTTTTTGTAATTAAAATTGAATAATATTTTGAATACTGAGTTATTACTGACAAAGAATAATACAAAGACACAGAGATCACAGATATGGTCCTAAAACAACCTTACCAACATTGAAAATAAATTACTACTAGGAGGGGAACTGTTTCGGTCTTTTGCTGTTATTTTTGTGGGCAAATGGCGCCGCAGACATGTTTCTTTGCCATTAGAAGCCGTGTCCCAATTCCCAGAGTGCACAGTTCGGAGCGTGGCCCGAAGGGCATGTGCGTCACACATTTTGCCAGAACACCGGCGCGACGACTGCTGTCCCACGTGCAGTTAACACGGTTGTTAAAGGGATACGCCACCCCCAGGTCAAACACCACGCTGACGGGGGAATCCCTGTTACGCACCAGGAAGGGAGTTCCCCTGTTACGCAGCGTGGTGTGTGCTTCGTCTGTCTTTTTCCGCACTAAAAAATAGTTTCCACCCAAAATGACCAAGTCAAGCTCTCCGTGTTGATTTGCACATTTATTTGCACTCGATATGAATGCGCACTACACAGAAAGAAAATTGGGAAAAGCATCGAGCAAATTAATTCCTTTTGGCCGAAATCTTTCTCTGGCGACGTTAGACTTCAGTCTAACGCGGAGTAGCTGCAGATACCGCGGCGGTCAGTGTTGACAGACTCGGACAATGGCTGGGTCACCAGAAAAACGCTTTCCACCACTTATTTTAGTCTCTGGACTGTGGGGAGATGCCCAAGTTTGACCTGGGGGTGGCATATCCCTTTAAGTGGTCCGCGAACTGCAGTCGGGGCTGAGCAAGTGTGCACCTCCTTGACTGCAGTCTGAGCCCCCTTCGGGCCGCGCTCCGAACTGTGCGCTCTGGGAAGTGGGACACGGCCACAGTTTCGTTTTGTCACACGGAAGTAAAGCAGAAGGAAGTTGGTCGGCGTTCAATACGTCGCCGATGATTGGTCAAAATTAGTAAAAATTGCGGAAAAGTTGCGGTGATTGGTCAAAATTGCAACACCGCCCTGAATTCGCGGGGATTGGCTGAAGTTGCGTTGAAGTTGCAAATCGCAACATCGTGAATTCCTGGAGGGTCTGATTACCTACTTGTCTTCACAGAGAAAGAGAAGTTTAATCTCATACAGTTGGGAATTTCATTTTGACGGTTGTGTTTAAAATCCGAATCCTCCTCTCTTCGGTACAATGTCCTTGAAGAACTTTACTTAAGACTCTTACAACTCCAGATAAATGTGATATTTTGAGGTTATGGTCAGGTCTGAGACTGTATTTTTAGTGAATGCCTCGATCTCTTACGGAAAAACTAGGCCAAGGCGCCGGCAGCAAAGGAAGAAGGGTCTCCACGAAGAACGCCACCGATGCACGAGGATGGGAGGGCATCTGTGACATCTTATTCAGAAACTATTAAAATCATGTCTGCAGCCCTTTTCATGTTTTTTCCATAGATTCTCGATCTATGATGGATTTTATTTTTACGTTAATGAGGGAAACCAGAGTAAATTAGCCTTTACATGAATTATTCCCACACATTTTAAAATCCAAAATCTCTTTTCTGGTGAATGTTCCACCATCTGCTCGTCTCCATGGAGATTTGATTGCTTTGCCTGGAATGCTCCACAGTATAGCTTTAAACGTGTCTTTTTCCGTGGTTAAATAAGCACATGAGGGCATTAGACAGTTACAGGTCAGATCTGTGGAGAGGCAACGCCACTCACAGTAAGAATGCATTTATTATTATTATTATTATTATTATTATTATTATTATTACTAATAATAATAATCATCATAATAATCATCATAATAATCATAATATATAATTAGTGTTAGTATTATTAATTTTATTTTAAAATAAATGTTTATAATTTCATAAATGCAAAATTTATTTAATGCTGTGGGACATTCCAAGTAAAGTTTATCTCCATGGAGACACATATGACATGTATTTGTTTTATTTTATTTTTATTTATTTTATTTAACTTTATTTAATTATTTATTTAATTATTTATTATTTATTTAATTATTTATTTGTTATTTTATTTATTTTATTTATTTATTTTTTATTTTTTTTATTTATTTATTATTTATTTTATTTTATTTATTTTATTTTTTTATTCATTTAATTTTAATTTTATTTGTACCAATTTTAATCTGTACATGAAGTTGTGCGGGCAACATTTTCTCTAGTCCAACGCACAATTCCCGTCCTTTTTCGCTGAAAGGTTTGCAGTGTTACCGTAGCGATTAACAATTCAAAACAAAACATGGCACTGAAATGTTAAACAGTCCTCAGAATGTCACCTTTAAAAAAAAAAAGTCACTGGAATCTAGAACACAAACAATGCTGTCAACAACTTTTAATTCACTTTAATAAAACAACACGTAGAAATGTCCTGGTCTAAGTGTCCATGAATCAAACGAGGATTCTCATTCCTCGGTATTGACATTTCTTGCATAATATTTCTGTCCTGACTCCTCCCTCGCTCCCTCGTTCCCTCGTGCACTCACCTATTTATTATTTTCCTTTTTCCTTTGGCGTAAATGAGCCGTTAGTGTGCCGAGAGCCGGCTGTGATGTCGCTAATGGTCTGGGTGGGCCCTGACTGCGGTGCGAGCCCTGGCCTCTGATGCACAGATAAATGTGCTGCTTTTTTCTGATCCATGACTTCTTCGACCACTGCACCGGCGTCGCCATGGAAACACCTTTGAAAAGACTGGCACTGGCGTAGCATCTGTCCGTTCACTAGCCATTAGCACATGTGATAGGAAAAAGGTTTAAAAAAAATAAATAAAGAGGTATTGTTTTTCTTCCACACAGCTGCTGTCAGGGGCATAAAACGAGGAGGAATAAATAGTGAAAAGCAAGAGAAAACATGAGATTATAGAGATGTTAACAAGTTAAAAGTGCCACCTGCGTGTCTCCATAGATACGTTATTGCTTAACCTAGAATATTCCACAGTTGGGCATTAAAGTTCCATATCCTCCTGGGACCTGAAGAAAAAAGTGTATCTGAATTATTATTATTATTTTAATCTTGTGATCCAGGGGTTGGTGGTTCGAATCCCGCTCTTGACGGGTTGACCGCGTGTGATCCCAGCTCCCACAGATGAGCGCTGCCACCTGCTCCATTTTGAGCAAAAGGATCTGCAGAGTTATGTGACATGAGTTTGTATTTGTGAAATTTCGTTTAAATGGAACCTGCAAGTTGCTCAAAGAAACCTAAAACCTAAATAATTCACCAAATCCAGAGCAGACATGTTTAATGCCATACTTTGGAGCTTTGAAGTCAACGTAATCTCCATGGAGACGAACATGTGGCCAAAACCTCCTTGTCAAAAGCAGAAGCTAAGCAGGGCCGGGCTTAGTACTTGAACGGGAGGCCGATGGGAATACCAGCTGTCACAGTGGAAAAACTGTGTCTTTAGGCCAGATCATTTCCCTTGCAGATCACCAAAGTGTGTCCAAGTCTGAGACACTTCAAGACGAGACGCTTCAAAGTGGGGGGTGTGTGCTGGTGGTGGTTCAAAGGGCCAATGGTGCAGCTTGCCCCAGGGCAGCTGTGGCTACAATAGTATCTCGCCACCGCCAAGTGTGGAGTGAATGAATAATGCACTTTGAGAGTAAATACAGGACAACAGCCGACGGCAACGGTCCAGTATTTACAGCAGGTCTTTGTATGTCCATTATCGTGTCCATTATCTGTCCAGACCAAATAAACCAGGCATGTCCAAACTATGGGCCAAATGCGGACCTCAGTCAAATTTTTCTTGGCCCTCAGGCTTCCAGGTGAATTGGCCCAAATTACCTACATTTGACTACCTTGATGAGGCAAATGGAGAAATTTTAATTTGTCAACTGGACAAAGTTTATTTGGTCGACGTTCTTCTTCAGAACTGAAGAAGTAGCTTGGATGAGCTGCGAAATGTATTCGACCAAATAAACTTTGTCCAGTTGAGAAATTGAATTTCTCCTTTCGCCGTGGATTCTACCTGGACGACTGAGGGATTCTACACATACCTTCGTAAGACAATATTTATATTTATTGTGTGGTTTTGAGGATCACAGTGTTAGACATGCATATATTTCAGTTATTGACTGTCCTGAACGCCAGTCTATGTCCCTCGATCGGCCCTCTGCTTCGTCTGTGTTTAGATATGTGGCCCTTGATGAAAAAAGTTTGGACCCCCCTGAAATAAATCATCTGATGCAGGGGTGTCAAACTCATTTTGGTCCAGGGGCCGTATCCAACCTACTTTGATCCCAAAGGGGCCGGATCAGAAAACTCATGGCATAAATACCCCAAAAATAGAAATAAGTCCAAATACTTATCAAGACAAACACAAATCTATTACAGACTGCTGTTTCTTCAGTCCCAGCAATAATTCGTTTATCTTCTGTCTTCTCAAATCTCCGTTCAAGTTATTGGATTGTTCGAAATGCCGTGTCTCGTAGTGGCGTTTACGATTATTTTCCTTGAGCACCGCCACTTGTTGCAAACACACCGAGCGTACAGGTTTCCCATTCACCTCAGTGAACAAATAGGAATTAGTCCATTTTTCTTGGAAAATCCTGCACTCGACGTCCACTTTTCTCATTTTTGACATTTTGCTGATGAGGGAGTCA
Source organism: Paratrypauchen microcephalus (assembly GCA_036785185.1). Taxonomy (NCBI): domain Eukaryota; kingdom Metazoa; phylum Chordata; class Actinopteri; order Gobiiformes; family Gobiidae; genus Paratrypauchen; species Paratrypauchen microcephalus. The sequence goes on from JAVJIX010000359.1 coordinate 346,348, forward strand.
CGGTCAAGTCAAAACGATGGTCCTTTAAGAGCGTTTGGAAAGAGGCGAGTCTTCAACGTACAGAGGCGCTGGAGACTCAGAACGCAGAAAATTACCAATATTTTAATAGAAAATTAAAATATTTTAATGGAATCAGCCGAGGGCCAGATTAAAGTAATGTAATCTAGCCTATTACTGAGGAGACAAGCAGGTGGTGAACCCTTAAATTAAGTGATCATGCTGTGCGTGGAGTTTGAGATGCGTCTTGGTCAAGGGCACAGAAGCATTACTCGGAGTAAGAGTGACCATATTAGTACGTGACTCACTTCCTGTGGTCTCGGAGGAGGAGGTGAATTGTCCAAATCTAAAACGGCCACTGCTTTGTCACGGCTCTTAACCAGCTCCAGGAGCGATACTGTGTTTGAGAGAAAAGTTTGAGCTGACAACAGGAAATGAAAGATTCCCCTGTGTTAAAAGTGACAGGAAAGTGCCGAGAACAAGAATGACTCAGATACAACTTCAGATACAACTCTACAATTCTATCATCCCCAAAACACATCCACCGTCTGTAGTCATGCCTGAGGAAGTCACAGTTATCAAATTTGATTTCTGTGAATATTGTACGAAGACGAATATTCCAAATGCCATGAAATGAATCAGTCATGTTCCTTCAATTACACCTAAAAATATGTTGGAAACTATAGATTCTTATAAGCACACATCTGACCTGTAATTGGTCCAAAGAAGTTTATTTGGTCTTCCGATATTTTCAGGTAAGTAAGGTTCTTTTTTCAGACCGAGTTCGTTTTCATGCCTGACCATTTCGACTGCTCATGGTGGTTTCGGAGTGGTCACGCGATGTTGCTGTGACGTGTCCGGTCAGCTGATTTAAACAGGTTTTTGCGCCGTCTTCCTACCAGCGGAGGCAGGAGGACACCGCCATCTGCAGTCTGACTTCCTCAGGACATTATCCCAGGTGTGTGAGAGTAAAAAAAAACCCTCGTCCTGGTTTATAGGTCCCACACATCACAGCAACCTGAGCAAGCCTGCAAGTGAGCAGTCGGAATGGTCAGGTATGAAAACAAAACTCTTGGTCTGAAAAAACTACCTTAATAACCTTGATACTGTATATCTAAAAAGCGCACTGACCTCCTGGACTCATTTTCTAAGGAGGTCATTATATCTTCTTTACAGCTATAATACCTTGCAAAACAGATTCTTATGTAAGCAAGGTCACTTCTCCATTGATCTGACCTGTAAATATACTGTATATATAAAGTTAATTTACCTCCTGGAGCCATTTTCTAAGGAGGCCACGGGAATGTGGAATCAGATTTTAGTTTTGTGAATAGTGTGAGAATATTCCAAATGCCATTGACCTAATCAGTCTTGTTTACACTATAATGCCTTGTAAAACAGATTCTTTTGCAAGCAAGATCACTTCTCCACAGATCTGACCTGTAAATGACCCTTCTGGAGTCATTTTCTAAAGAGGCCACGGAATCGGATTTTAGTGTTGTATGGATATTGCAAGAAGAAACGCTCCAACTGTCAATTACAAGTTTTTTTTTTTATTGCTGAGAATACCTTAGACAGGTAGATTCTTATGTATACAGGGTCTCTTCTCCACAGATCTGACGTGTTACTAATCGATATAAAGAGCATTCACCTTCTGTAATCATTTTCTAAGGAGGCCACGGTATCAGATTTTAGTGTTATGAATATTGTGAGAAGAAATATTCCAAATGCCATCGGACAAATCAGTCTTGTTTACAGTAACAGCTACAGTATGCTTTGGAAAACAGATTCTTTTGCAAGCAAGGTCGCTTCTCCACAGATCTGACCTGTAAATAATGCTTCTGGGTCATTTTCTAAGGAGGCCACGGAATCGGATTTTAGTGTTGTATGGATATTGCGAGAAGAAACGCTCCAACTGTCAATTACAAGTATTTTTTATTGCTGAAAATACCTTAGACATACAGTAGATTCTTATGTTATGTCACTTCTCCACAGATCTGACCTGTATGTCAATTTCCAAACAACAAAAAATCTTAACGCTGTCTTTTTTTAACATTCCCTCAAGTATGCTTGAACTTCAGATGAAAAATACATTCTGGTATGCCATAGACTTCTATATATAGGTAAAGAGTAATTATAATAATAAATATAGCTGCAAGCAGCAATGCGAGGGCCAAGCACCGTTTGTCAGGGTCTAACAAGGTCTGACAGGATCTAACAGAGTCTGACAGGGTCTGACAGGGTCAGGGTCTAACCCTGTCAGAACGAACCCATCAAAGACAGATCAAAGGTTGCTAGGTACGTTGCTAGGCAGTTGACAAATTTCTGCAACTTTGACCTGCTGGTGCCACTTCGACGGTTGGAGCTGGGGGCCTATAAATTGCTGTGGGTAATGAGGAGACTGGCTGGAATGTGCATGCCAAATTTCACAACTTTTTGCAAACGGTTCTAGGGGCTGCCATAGACTTCCTATACTAGAATAATAATAATAATAATAACTTTGAGACCGGAACATCAAAGCAAAGATCAACGGGTTACTAGGCAACTCGCCTGAGCAACCCAGTCTGATTCCTATAGGGTGCCCAGCACCTCCGGTGCTTGGCCCCCTAATAATAAGCCTGGCTGCAAGCAGCAATGCGGGGGCCAAGCACCGTTTGACAGGGTCACTTCAAGGTCTGACAGGATCTAACAGAGTCCTGACAGGGTCTGACAGGGTCAGGGTCTGGCCTGTCAAGACAGACACATCAAAAATGGATCCAAAGGTTACTAGGTGCATTGCTAGGCAGTTGACAAATTTCTGCAACTTTGACCTGCTGCTGCCACTAGACGGTTGGAGCTGGGGACCTATAAATTGCTGTGAGTGTGAGGGCACTGGCTGGAATGTGCATGCCAAATTTCACAACTTTTTACCAAACGGTTCTAGGGGCTGCCATAGACTTCCTATACTAGAAGAATAATAATAATAATCCTGAGACCAGAACATCAAAGGAAAGATCAAAGGGTTGCCTGGGCAACTCGCCTAGGCAACGGAATACAATTCCTATAGGGTGCCCAGCACCTTCGGTGCTTAGCCCCCTAAATATAGCTGCAAGCAGCAATGCGGGGGCCAAGCACCATTTGACAGGGTCTAACAGGGTCTGACAGGATCTAACAGAGTCTGACAGGGTCTGACAGGGTCAGGGTCTAACCCTGTCAGAGCAGACACATCAAAGACAGATCAAAGGTTGCTAGGTGCGTTGCTAGGCAGTTGACAAATTTCTGCAACTTTGACCTGCTGCTGCCACTAGACGGTTGGAGCTGGGGACCTATAAATTGCTGTGGGTAATGAGGAGACTGGCTGGAATGTGCATGCCAAATTTCACAACTTTTTACCAAACGGTTCTAGGGGCTGCCATAGACTTCCTATGGAACAAGCATAATAATAATAATAATAATCTTGAGACCTGAACATCAAAGCAAAGATCAAAGGGTTACTAGGCAACTTGCCTAGGCAACGGAATACAATTCCTATAGGGTGCCCAGCACCTCCGGTGCTTGGCCCCCTAATAAATATAGCTGCAAGCAGCAATGCGGGGGCCAAGCACCATTTGACAGGGTCTAACAAGGTCTGACAGGATCTAACAGAGTCTGACACATCAAAGACAGATCACAGGTTGCTAGGTGCGTTGCTAGGCAATTGACAAATTTCTGCAACTTTGACCTGCTGGTGCCACTAGACGGTTGGGGCTGGGGACCGATAAATTGCTGTGGGCAATGAGGAGACTGGCTGGAATGTGCATGCCAAATTTCACAACTTTTTACCAGACGGTTCGAGGGGCTGCCATAGACTCCCATTGAAGAATAAATATATAATAATAAGAATAATCAGGAGACCAGAACATCAAAGGAAAGATCAAAGGGTTACTAGGCAACTTGCCTAGGCAACGCAAAGCAATTCCTATAGGGTGCCTAAGCACCTTCGGTGCTTGGCCCCCTAATAATAGATATAGCCGCAAGCGGCGATGATCGGCCCTCGCTTGCACTCGCAGGGGGGGTGGCGCTAACGCACTATTTTCCTCCCCTTTTTTCTAGCTGGATGCATGTGTGAGTTTGTGTGTTATCTGCATGTGTGTGTGTGTTGAATGCCTGGGGGTGAGGTGGGGAGGGGTTGTTTGTTTTGCCTTTTAATTTAAATTATTTTAAGAGGAGGTCACTCATAAGCCTTTCCTGCACTGTTCTGTTATTTTCTATTTCTTTTGTGTGTATTTTTGTTCTTTTAAATGCTGGGTGCAAACATTAATAAATAAATTGAATAAATAAAAATAAGAGGACAGAAAATGGCGCCTTCAACACCAGGTCACATGGTCTATCCAATATGGTTGGTTGCCTAGCAATGACGTAATATACTTTTTTGTTCGTCTTCCCATGATGCATCTGTGTACCAAATTTGGTTTGACTATGACAAAGTTTTTGCAGGGCATCCCATTGGCGAGAACAGATGTTTGGCCTGTTGCCATGGCAAAATGATGAGAGATGGCGTGGGGGCGTCACGGAGACTTTTGATCCCGACCATGTCACAAATATGTGTACCAAATATGGTGTGTTTACGGCAAAGTAAAATTTTTCTGTTCCATGCAATTGCCTAGAGGGGGCGCTGTTACGGCCATTTTAGATTTTTCTTATCTCAATCTGTTCAGGGCAGGGCTGTCCACCAACGATTAAAGTTTGAGTGTAATCGGCCAAAGTATGTTCAAATGATCACTCGTTGAAGTTTGATGGCGAGCTGCAAAAATGAACCCGAAATTTGTGGCGTTGTCACGGCAACACCATTCACTCTTTTAGAATGCTTTTAATAACTTTTAATGTCCCACTTGTCTAGATGATACAGCACGATTTTGGTGAGTCTGGGTCAAAAACCCTAGGAGGAGTTTGTTAAAATACGAAGGCAGGAAAATGCACCTTTCACTCCACGGTCGCGTGCTCGGGCCAATATGGCCGACTTCCGGTTGGTCGCTTAGCAACGGTATAATATATTTTTTGGTTCGGAACGACATGGACTATCCACCATTCGAATTTCGTTTGTCTACGACAAAATTCATTTTTCGGGTATAGCCATAAGCGCAACGTATTTTGATTTTCCAGGGGGCGCTGTCGAGCAATTTTTAAAGATTTTTTAATACAGATTATTTGCGCTATTTAATATATTTATACATTATATTTAATACAGATTATTATATTAGACACTCAAAGACGTTGTACAGAAGGTAAAATAAGTAATAAAACAATAGACAAGCAGACAAACATTAAACATTAAGGAAACATTAAAAGCACTTTTAAAAAGGTGAGTCTTAAGCAGTTTTTTGAAGGTGGGGAGGTCCGAGCAGTCACTGGTCGTGGGAGTGAGTTCCAGAAGGTGGGGGCAGGTTCGGAGCTTGGTCCTGTAGGGGAGGGACAGGAGGTTGGTGTCGGAGGAACGGAGAGGGAGCGGGATGGGGTGTGGCGGTGCAGGAGGTCAGAAGTGTGATGGGGCCAGGTTATGGAGGGCTTTGTGGGTCCAGGAGGAGGACTTTGAATTGGATGCGCTGAGGGATGGGGAGCCAGTGGAGGGTTTTGGAGGACAGGAGTGATGTGGTCTCGGGAGCGGGTGTGGGTGAGGAGGTGGGTCTCGGGAGCGGGTGTGGGTGAGGAGGCGGAGCTGGCAGAATTTTGAATGTATTGGAGTTTTGTTGAGAGTTTTGGAGGGTAGACCATAGAGAAGGCTGTGCAGTAGTTGATTCGAGAGGTGATGAATGCATGAATGAGAGTTTCAGCAGCAGAGAAAGAAAGTCATGAGCGGAGTAGTGCAATGTTTTTTGAGATGAAAGAGAAGCAGTCCGGGTTATGTAGTTTATATGTTGCTTCGTGCATGAGAGTGTGGTGTCAAAAAGAATGCCATGAGTTTGGGATGAGTGGGGATGGAGTGAGGGTTGTGTTGTCTATGAATCAGGCTGAAGTCTTGAGTGGATTTGGTGATGTTTTAGGGGCCGATAATGATTAAGAAATTCGGATTTATCACAGTTCAGTTTTAGGAAATTGTTGCATCCACCTTTTGATTTCAGTGAGGATGTGTTACTATTACACCAAAAGAGTTTTTTTTTTTTTTTTTTTTTTTACGCACATAGTTGCAACAGCAACTGTGCTTATTAATTTTTTAAAGGGATAGGTTGTTTTTTTATGTTAATCTGTATAACTTCCCCTTCAACAGTGTCCTGAGATTAACACAGACTTACCCATGACAGCGAGGTCTGAGCCCGGTTCTCCTCAGGTAACGTAGCTCGTAAACGTAGTTCCAGTAAGTTCGATGGGACAGTTAATAAAGCTTGTTTTTCTTCTCAAAACAACATTTGCATCCGCCGTAAACATCCGCTTAAAGTGAACAGGCTAATAGAGCTAACGTGGGCGCAGTGATACAAATCTAGAGAAAATATAAAATGCAGAAATACGCTGCTGGATTTTTAGAGGACAACTGTTTGTGACGCAAATATATCACTTTTCGGACAAATGTTTTGAGAAGAAAAAACAAGCTTTATTAACTGTCCCATCGAACTTACCGGAACTTCGTTTACGAGCTACGTTACCGGAGGAGGAACCGGGACCAGATCACTCTGTCATCGGTAAGTCAGTGTTAATCTCAGGACACTGTTGAAGGGGAAACCATACAGATTAACATAAACAAAACAACGACGAACTATCCCTTTAATCTTTTAAAAACATTTACAACTGCAAATACCTTAAACTTTAAAAAAATAAGAAAAAATACTAGGTTTTGTTTGTAATTTTACAAAGCCTGATTGCTCATCACTCCATCACACACACATCATCACTACGTTCTAGGCCAGCTCTTGTTCTTCCTCAGCCCGAGAGAAACAACCACAAGAGTTCATATTCTTAATCACCTGACAGATTTTACATTTCATTTTTCTTTTTTCGGTGGTGTTCAAAGTTTCATTTGCTCGGCCAATTCTGACAGTTGCTCCTCACTCTCAGCTACGTTCTGGGCCTTTGGTGAGGAATCCTTGGCTCTTTTTGGCAGCAGGTCCAAAATGCTCTCCCTTCCGCTGAACCATGCCTTTCCTGCTGGATTCTGTGGGTCTTGCGGATGGCAAAGGTGCTTCTGCCTGTCTTCAAAACGACGTTGGAGCTCATCGAAATCTTGCTCACCCTCTTCAGCGTCCATGTCATTCAAAGTGTGACCTCTGTTTTGTACTGGGCTTCTTTTGCTTCCCAGTCAGACTCACTCTCCCTCCAGAGACGCATCGATCTCGCCCAAAGATTTCTGCTCGTGTATTAGGTCCGCCTCCTTTGCCATCCAGCTCTGCAGTTTGGCACTCCACTCATCTCTGTGGCGTCATGGTCCCCTGCATCTACTGCCCACTCCATTGCTCTGCAAAATTTTTTATCTGATTTTTAAGAGCATCCATTGTAATTGTGTCGATACACGTTACCTCTGTCAATACAAACCACAGCAGTAGTGTAGTAGGTAACAGCAATAGAAGTCTACTCTCTGCAGAAATCTCTGTGAGATCTCTGTGAACTCTTTGTGAGATCTGTGTGAGATCTGTGTCTGAAAGGACCCACACTGTAACCTCTGGTCTGCTTGAGTCAAAGTGTTCTGAGTCACAAAGCCAGGTCAAAGTTCAAAGGCATTTTTGAACTTCAAAGTTAAAAGTTCAAAGCCTTCTTTGAACTTTGATGAGTGACATGACCATGGGTTCCATTGCAAGTTACCGTGGCAACACACTGCGTTACCATGGTAACACACTGCTATAGTATCATTTTGCAGTGCAGCCCCATACAGCCCAAAAACGTGTAGGCGAGTCCTGTTTTTACATAAAAGGACTTTTTATGCAGTACCTGATTGTTGCTCTTAATTGTCTGTAAGTTTTGATTTTCCACTGTGATCGTGATCAGCACATGACCTGATACTTCACTATTGATAAGTCCTGTGTTTGCTCATGTGTGCATTGTGTCGCCATTGTGTCACATTGTACATTGCCATGATATATCCAAAAGGTAAAGTCACAAATTTTGGATCTGATCATAGGCCCAAGAATTCACTGTATTACAACAGAAAACAGAATTTTAACATCTACACTTGACCTGCCCGCTGCACCCCATCTGGATTAAAACACTTTGAGGGAATGAATAGGCTTTTCCTGTTGTGTTTACCTGGCTCCCCCTGGACAGTATGAACATATATATTTATTGATTTAGTTGATTTGTTTTCCATATTAGAAAATACACATGGGTCACATTTACAATAATTATTCATATGTGACCTTACCTGGCAATACCAGCCAAATGATATCTCTCTGTATTTCCTATACAGCGCGATACCATTTGGACACCCTCCATCCACTCTCGCTCCTCCGGTTACAAACGGACTCCGCGATTCTGATTCGTTCAAAGATGGTGACGTCAAGTTTTCCTTTACCCGCAATGTCACTCTTAGGCAGCGGAAGTTCCTCCTCAGTTTTTGAATCAAAGATGGCGCAATCTCTGATTGGTTCACTTAGCTGTCTGTCTAAGCGCAACAGCAGCGCATTCTGTGGAACAAGCGTTGCCAGACTCATCCGCTGGTACAGCGATGAGTCATGGATTCTTCCAGGCAATATGTGACCAGCCACGTGGAAACCCGCTATGTCGGCATTAGTGAAGCTCAGATGCAGTTCAAAAGTTCAAAGAAGTCAGCTTTATTGTCAATTCTGCCATATGTGTTCAACTTATACCAGTGAATCGAAATTTTGTTTCTCTCTGGCCAGGTAGTGCAAAAAGACAGTGTACAAAATACAATATGAAGACAAAACACAACAAAAAACTATCTAAGACAGAGATCTAAGTTAAAACTAAAGTCTACGGTCTAAAATCTTAAAACAGTGCAACATAATAAATAAACTATACTATATACAGATTTTCCGAAGTCTGCAGTGTGCATCAAAAATGTGCAATGGAAGATACAGCAGTGACTTGGTCATGTGCAGTAGAATGTGCATTGGAGTTAAGATAAAATAAAAATAAATGTGCAACAGTAGTAATTCTAGTGCAGTAACAGGAGTAAACAACAGTACTAAAATTCCAGTAGTCAATGTGCAATAACAGTAGTAAACAACAGTACAGCAGGGGTAAAATTCAATAACAGGAGTAAACAACAGTACTAAAAATTCCAGTAGTAAATGTAGTGTGCAATAACAGTAGTAAACAACAGTGCAACAGGAGTAAAATCCAGTAGTAAATGTAAATGTGCAACAGTGCAACAGTAGTCCTTAGCAGAAGTTTTTTTTTTTTTTTTTTTTTTTTTTTTTTTAAAGTGTCTAGAGTGATAGGTCTTTTTATGGAATACAGGTTATGCCAATATGGGGGGTGGGGGGTGGGAGATGGGTAAGGTGGGAGTTAGGGTGTGAGTTCGGGTGTGAGTTCAGCCTCCTGACAAAAGCCTGAGTGGATGAAGCTGTTTGAAAGCCTGGTGGAGTGGGCCCGGAGACTCCGGTACCTTCTCCCCGAGGGCAGGAGGCTGAACAGGCTATGTGCGGGGTGGCTCGGGTCACCCACAATGCTGGACGCTCTGCGAGTGAGGCGGGTGTTAAAAATGTCTAGGAGGGAGGGGAGAGAGACACCAGCGGTCCTCCCAGCTGCATTCACTATGCGCTGCAGAGCTTTCCTGTTCTGTTCCGAGTGTAGCTCCGGTAGCACACAGTGATGCAGCTGGTCAGGACGCTCTCAATGGTGCCTCGGTAGAAGGTGGTCATAATGGGTGGAGGGGCTCCAGCTCTCCTCAGTTTGCGGAGGAAATAGAGGCGCTTCTGAGCCCTCTTTGCCAGTGATACAGTATTCACTGTCCAGGAGAGGTCCTCACTGATGTGCACCCCCAGGAATTTGGTGCTGCTCACCCTCTCTACAGCAGCACCATTGATGGACAGTGGGGGGTGCTGGGTGGGAGCCTCTCCGGAAGTCAACAACAATATTCTCCTTGGTCTTTTCAACATTAAAGAAGGAGATTGTTATTGCTGCACCACTGGGTCAGAAGGCTCACCTCACTCCTGTAGTTTGTCTCATCGTTATTAGAGATGAGACCCACCACAGTCGTATCGTCCGCAAACTGCTATGTGATTGGTGCTGAACGCTGGTGGGCAGTGGTGACAGGTCCCAGCAGAGTGAAGAGCATCGGACTGAGCACACAGCCCTGGGGAACTCCTGTGCCAAGTCTAATGCAGCTTGAGGTGTTTCTGCCGACCCGCACTGCCTGTGGCCTCTCACTGAGGAAGTCCAGCAGCCAATTACACAGTGAGGTCAGAAGCCCCAGGTGGTCTGGTTGTGATAATGAGCTGCTGTGGGATTATAGTGTTGAATGCTGAACTGAAATCTATATGAACAGCATTCTCACATATGAGTCTTTATTGTCTGGGTGGGTGAGAGCCGGGTGAAGTGCAGAACAGATTGCATCCTCGGTAGAGCGGTTGGCCCGGTATGCAAACTGGTATGGGTCTAGGGTGGGGGGAGGATGGATTTGATGTGTGCCATGACCTAGCCGTTCAAAAACGCTTCCCGCAGTGATGGGGGTCAGTGCAACAGGGCGATAGTCATTAAAAGTGGCCGGAGTGGGCTTCTTTGGCACGGGAACGATGGTAGTGGTTTTGAAGCAGGAGGGAACGACAGCCTGGCTCAGAGAAGCATTAAAGATGTCTGTGAAGCTCCTCTGCACAGTCTTTCAACACACGACCAGGAATGTTGTCCGGGCCTGCAGCCTTGCGGGTGTTGATCCTGGAGAGTGTCCTCTTCACATGGCTGCAGACACACACAGGGGCTGGTCGTGGGGAGGTGATGGAGTTTTTTGGGGCCGGGTGTCATTTCCTGCCTCAAACCGTGCAAAAGAAGCTGTTGAGGTCATTGAGCAGGGTGATATTATTGTCACAGGTCTGTGGCAAGGGTTTGTAATCCGTGATGTTCTGGATGCCCTGCCACAGACTCAGGTATTATTCCTGCTATCTCTAAAGTGTCCGGTTATTTTCTGTGTGTATTTGTGTTTGGCTTTCCTGATTCCACGGGACAGGTTGGCTCTTGCTGCCCTCAGATGGGGGACATCCCCAGCTCTGAAGGCAACGTTCACCAACTGGCTCTCAACAGCCTGTGAACCTCCCCTGTCAGCTGTGGCTTCTGGTTAGCCCTGGTGGTGATGGTTTCGCTGTGTGTGACATCACCAATGCATTTAGTGATGTAGGAGGTGCATTGGTACCTCACCTTACGAAGAACCCAACAAGCGAGAATTTCAAGTTACGAAACGCCTTTGTAACCCAGGTGGAAAGTGCTGGAACATTTTGCCTGCCTTGCCTTTGTGTTTTTTGCATTGCAAGGTCACTTTTTTTTTTTTTTTTTCCCGCTGCGGTGAGGCCTCATTTAGTCACGTGGGGCGGTCCGGCCAATCACGGTCCTTCTTTTCGTGACATCACGGCATCATGTGACATGGCCAATCGCGTACATTCATTAGGGTGCCAACGATTTTAGTGTTAGACGCAGGGTGGAAGCAAGCTGAGTGGCGAGGCACAGGTCTGTTTAAGCTATTTTCTGTTATTTAATTGTGTAAATCTGCTGGATTTTTATTGTAGCACATGTTATGTTGTAGGAGCCCCTTATCTGGTTAAGAAGCCAACTGTGATTCTGGGTGTAGCATGTGTTATTGATAGGAATTAGGTGAGTCAATGCATTGTTATGCTAATATAGCCAGCCGCCACCATTCGTGTTATCATGGGCGCGGTTATCACTATTGTAAGTAGACTTTATGCCTGGTTTGGTCAAAACTAAACTGTTTTAGATAACAATGAATAAGCTAACAAGCTAGCATAGCTAATGTTTTGCACCTTTATATAATTGTGAATATTTGTTTATTTTGTAATACTTTTTATTGATAAATTGTATTGAACTGAATGTGTGCACACTGACACTGGCACTGACACTGAAACTGACATGACATTAGCTTACTGTTTATGGGGTTAATGTTAACATTGGACCTTTGGCCCTGTTATCCAGAGCTGGGTCCAGGATGGCGAGCTAGAGCCCGGAAACTGAATCTACAGAGCTACGGAGTGTCGAAGAGCCGCATCCTTCCACCAGGCCGGTAGGGGGCTCTTAGTAGCCCACTTAAGACTCGCACCCCACTACGCTCACCTCATCGCCCACTGAACTGTTCCAACAACTCACCCAACTTCCAGTGTACTTACCGTCGTCTGGATCCCAGTGAGCTGTGGGCGGGTTAGGCTTTTGTTTTTCCCTAGATTGCTAAACCAGTTTTGGCCGTGGCTGCTGGGACAACAAATCTGATCTCCGAACTACAGTTAAAACAACGCAAGTCTGACCCCACCACCTTTCTCTGACTTCCTGCTGTTACTTCGAACTGAAGAAGACAGAGAAGCTTCTAAAGCTCAGCGTATGAAACGGCACCTCGGTTCAAAAGCCAGAACCGGGGCGCATACCCAATACGCTTATGCTACTTCAGAAGAATCGAAGGTTGATGCACTGACTAACATCACGCAATAGCTCGCCCAACAGCTAGCCGACATACAGAAGCAGCTGGCATCCCTCACGGCCGCCCAGTCCGGTCAGAAGCAGTCTGCCACATCGCCAGTCTGCTCCTTCCAACAAGAATAACAAACCAATACACTCTCCCCAAACCTTCATCTACCAGGACCCAAGCCAGGCTATTGCTACAACTGCGGTGAAGATGGACACATAAAGACCCACTGCAACAGCGATCCGAACCCAGCACTCGTAGCTCTGAAAAAGAAACAGTTCACAGAGAAACAGAAGAAATCGACGCTGAAACCCTCACCATAACTCGTCTTTAAACTAGAGCGAGTTCCTGTTGAAGGACAAATGGGAACTGCTGAGGACTCACCACGTCCCAACAAGCAGCCAACAGTAGAAATGTAGCAACAAGTCACATTCCACCTTCCATCTGAAAACGACCCGTCTGCCGAGAGGATTGATTGGATCCAGATGTACAGGCCAGATTACCATCACTGGTATGAATTTTTCTTGCTTGCTGAACACTGGATCACAAAGTCACAACAATACCTGTATCAATCTACAATCAACATTTCTCAAATCAACCTGTCAAGCCACTATGTGAACTGCTGCATGTTGAAGGAGCCGCCGGACAAGAAGTGCCGTATTTAGGATACATTGAAATGACAGTCACCTTTCCGAAAGAGACATTGGGGCAGAGATGGATGTCCACACCCTTGCTCTGGTCATCCCAGATACCAAACCAGGGATCCACTCACAGATCCTGGTGGAGACCAGACACCCTGGAGCCGCTTTATGAGCAACATCTAAAGAGTGAGAGTGTCAGCTACAAACCATCTCAGCATGGCTATAAAGCAGTGCTCCAGTTACTCCAGCTCCGGCACCAACAAACTCAAGGGTTAGTGAAGACGTTCATGAGGTTGGCCATTAAAACACCTGTCCAGGTCCGTGAATATACCATGGTTATTGAAGAGTTCCATCCGTTTTAATCCGCCACCAGCCAACAAGCGTGCTCTGTTAGAACAGTAACTGTGCCACTGCCTGGAGGACTCCTGTGTGAAGAGCTGCCTGGTGACACTGCCCAGTCACTCCTGCCATACAAGCTCCAGATCTTCATCACCAGCTGAATCTGAACAGTGTCCACACTCATGCCGCTGGCCCAACTGTCATTGCAGGGCTCACATTATCTCACCCCAGATCCTGTCCCAGTGTGTCTCCACCAATGGCACACCAGGAAGCTGAAGCGAAACTGGAGTTCGACTTTGGAAATTTCTCCAATAACTCAGGAGTGGAAAGACAGAGTCATCTCCAAGCTGAAACATATTTCAGAAGTATTCTCTCATCACGACCTCTTGACTTCGGACAGGGCCAGCAAAGTCAAACATCACATCCGCCTTCACACGATGATACTCCATTCAAACATCGGGCTCGGCCGATCCACCCTCGCGACATCGAGGCCGTCCGTGACCATCTGCGTAGATTATTGGAGGCAGGAGTGATCAGGGAATCAGAGTCCCCCTTCTCTTCGCCAATTGTGGTCGTCCGAAAGAAGAACGGAGATGTACGGCTGTGCATTGATTACCGTAAGCTAGACCTTCATACCATCAAAGAACATTACGCTTGCTCCCAAATCTGGAGGAGTCATTTTTGGCGCTCACGGGTTCCAGGTGGTTTGATGTCCTTGACCTCAAGTCAGGATACTACCAAATCGAAATGGCAGAAGCTGACAGAGCCGAAGACAGCGTTCGTGACTCCACTGGGCTTCTGGGAGTTCAGTCGAATGCCGCAAGGCGTAACCAATGTGCCAAGCACATTCCAGCGACTCATGGAGGAGAGGTGTGTAGGTCGTTTACACCTGAAGGAGGTCCTTGTCTTCCTAGATGACTTGATAATCTTCTCCAACACCCTGGAAGAACACGAAGACCGGCTGCTGGGGGTAATCCAGCGCCTGAGAAAGACTTATGGCCTGAAGTTATCACCAGAGAAATGCAAATTCTTTCAAACATCTGTGCGTTACCTCGGACATATTGTCACAGAGCACGGTGTGGAGACAGACCCAGAGAAGATAAGTGCGCTGAAATCCTGGCCGGTTCCGCAGACACTTAAGGAATTGAGATCGTTTCTGGGATTGGCTGGTTACCATGCAGATTCATCCATGGCTACGCTGCTATCGCTAAGCCTTTGGGTAAACCCCGACTAAAGGCTACAGCCCAAGGAAATCGCATGACAGACCAAGAAACCACCCTCCCAAGCCCAGTCACGATGCCAAGCAGCCGTTAAATGAACGATGGACATCTCATTGTCAAGATGGTGAGACACTGATCGACTGACTCCCCAGCTGCCCCAGTACTCGGATTTGCCAACCCGAAAGACCCCTACATCACACACACTGATGCTAGCACCACAGGCCTTGGAGCTGCCGCACTGTATCAGGAGCAAGATGGGAAGCTACGGGTCATAGCGTATGCCAACCGGGGACATTATCTGTAGAAATGAATCCAGATATCCAGCTCACAAACTGGAATTCTTGGCGTTAAAGTGGAGCGTCACAGAAAAATTCCACGACTATCTTTACGGCTCCAGTTTGCACAGTCATCACAGAAGATAACCCCACTGACTTACATTTTGACATCCTACCCCAGCTCAGCCGCTGCCAGCCACACCGGTGAGCACGGCGCCTGTCCCCCTACTTGATTTTAAACTGCAATGCAGAACTGGACGTCAAAATCCGATGCTGATTCACTCTCCCGAAAACCCCATTCCCAACATTCTGATACCCGGGTCAGAAAGAGTGGGACATGGTCAACCAGTTCGCCCATGACCATGTTGATCCCGGCCCACAGCAGTTCAGCTCAATCCAGATGTTGTGGACGCCATTTGCCACAGCTGCCTGTTAAAGAGAGTTTCATGTCTTTTTAAAAGATCCTTCAGAAAACTGCATCACCTTGAGTTTGAGTCGTTTAGGCATGTCCGTCACAGCCATTCCAGACAGCAACTACTCCGATGAGTCTAGCCAAGGACTGCATAGTTCTGCCATCAATGTCCCACCTTGATCTCCGAGAGAAGCAGAGAGAAGACTACAACATACGAGAAGTGATCTACCAACTCGAGGCTAGTGAGAAGATTCCTCCCACTGTTCGGAAAGAGTTGCCAGATGTTCCTCTTTTTGCTGAGAGAGTGGAACTGATTTGAGCTCCAAGATGACCTTCTGTATGGAGGCAACAGGATGGAGGCCACATCTCCTTTCAGCTAGTGCTACCAGACGAGCTACGTCCCATGGTCCCTTCCAGTTTCCATGATGATATGGGCCACCTGGGAGTGGAGAGGACCCTTGACCTTGTGGGGATCACCTTTCTTGTGGCCACGGTGGCAGCTGATGTGGAGCACAAGGTCAAAACCTCACAATCGCTGCATTCGTAGGAAAGCACTGCCTGGCAGGCTGCACCTCATTAGATATCAAAACCAGCCGACCGCTTGAACTGTTGTGCATGGACTACCTGGCAGCCGAGCCCGATAGAAGTAACACCAAAGACATCCTTGTCCTCACAGATCATTTTACAAGGCATGCTGTGGCTGTTCCTACTTCCAATCAGAAGGCCAAGACCGTTGCTAAATGTCTGTGGGAGAACTTCATCATCGTGCATTACGGCGTCCCCGAGCGTCTGCACACGGATCCAGGTCCCGACTTTTGAATCCAACCTCGTCAAAGAACTCACAGCGACATCGTTGGTATTGAGAAAACCCGGTTCACACCATACCATCCTCGTGGGAATCCATGTCGAGAGGTTCAATCGAACACTGCTGAGCATGCTGGGTACCTTGGAGCCCAGAGCTAGAAGAAGAAATGGAAGGAGTATGTAAAAATACCTGATTGTGCATGCATACAGCTGTACCAGATATGAAGTGACGGGCTATACTCCGTATGAACTCATGTTTGGTCGCTCTCGAAGGCTGCCTTTCATGGCCTAGCCTTCGACCGCTAAAGTTGAAGATGCACCATCGACCTCGCACTCCCAATATGTGCAGAACCTTCGCTCTCGGCTGGAGGAGGGTTACCAGCTGGCATCCAAGAATGGCAGCAAAATCAAAAGCTGAACGGAACAATGTTGGAGGGGTCCTCTCACGTGTCTGATCACAGTCAATCGCCTTCATCCAGTGAGGAGGAAGGGGAGTATGTCTCTGGGGAGACACAGGAAGAAAGAGAAGTGGAACCAGGTGAATACTTTGAGAACCGGAAGTCCCTGTCGTTCCTGAGATGAGGCCATCTGAGGAAGATTCAGACCTCGGGTGCCCAGCAGAGACATCACCCAGTGCGGCAACATCAGCGTATAATTCTGCTGAAGATCCCGCCTCTATTTCAGATTCTGAGGGTAGGGATGCAGTACAAGACGTTGAACCCCGATCAGTTAATCCGTCGTTCTACACGAGAGAGACAACAGCCCAACCGCTTGCAGTACTCTCCCGTTAGGCAAGCCGCGTATCTCTGTAGTACAAACCCTTTTCCACGGTTTAGCAGATGCCCTGCGGTGAAGGCTTTGCTGCCCCTGTGTCCCGACCTCATGTCCCATGTCAATATAGTTTAACATGCACAGGAGTTGCATGATTTTAAGGGAGGTGTCTGTAACCCAGGTGGCGTCTGCATTTTGTTTTGCCTGCCTTGCCTTTGTGTTTTTTGCATTGCTGGTCACTTTTTTTTCCCGCTGCGGTGACCTCATTTAGTCACGTGGGGCGGTCGGCCAATCACGGTCCTTCTTTGCGTGACGTCACGGCATCATGTGACACGGCGCGGCCAATCGCGTGCAGTCATTCAGGGTGCTGCGATTTTAGTGTTAGACGCGGTGGGGAAGCAAGCTGAGTGACGAGGCTTTGCGTCTGTTTCGCTATTTTTCTGTTATTTAATTGTGTAAATCCACTGGATTTTTATTGTAGCACATGTTATGTTGTAGGAGCCCCTTATCTGGTCCAGAAGCCAACTGTGATTCTGGGTGTAGCATGTGTTATTGGCGGAATTAAGGTGAGTCAATGCATTGTTATGCTAATATAGCCAGCCGCCGCCATTCATTATGTTGGGTGTGATTATCACCTGTGTAAGTAGACTTTATACCTGGTTTGGTCAAAACTAAACTGTTTTAGACAGGGCTCTCAACTCTCACGCATTGAGAGTGTGACACACGCAATTCGACGGCGTTCACACGCAACACATAGTATTTCTCACGCTGAAATTTAGTTATGCAATTCAAGCGCAGCGCTACAGCCCTTCCCAGAAAATCGGTTCAGGCACCACGCGGTTTTAAGCGCCATTCGCCCCCCACCCTCCCACCCCCCGCTCCTTGCAGAAAACAAATAGTCACTGCTCACCCAGCCTCCCCCCAGAAATTACGCAGTCTCACGCAGGACCCCGCTCGAAGGTTGAGAGCCCTGGTTTTAGATAACAATGAATAAGCTAACAAGCTAGCATAGCTAATGTTTTGCACCTTTATATAATTGTGAATATTTGTTTATATTGTAATACTTTTTATTGATAAATTGTATTGAATTGAATATTATTGCACACTGACACTGACACTGAAACTGACATGACATTAGCGTACTGTTTATGGGGTTAATGTTAACATTGGACCTTTGGCCCTGTTACCCAGGCCAGGTCCAGGATAAGCGAGCTTCTGCGACCGGGAAACTAGAATCTACAGAGCTACGGAGTGTCGAAGAGCCGCATCCTTCCGCCGGGCCGGTAGGGGGCTCTTAGTAACCCACTTCCAAACTCACACCCCACTACGCTCACCTCATCGCCCACTGAACTGTTCCAACAACTCACCCAACTTGCAGTGTACTTACCTTCCTCTGGATTCCACTGAACTCTGGGCGGGTTGGGGACTTTGTTTTTCCCTGGTACAGTTAACTCATTACTGGACTCTCAATACTGCAATTATATATTGCTGGATCATGAACTTTGAACTTTGAAGCGCTTCTATATATTGAATGGCCATTCACCTTGTTTTGTTTCCACTGTACCTTCATGTCTGTCACTGTAATTATTTCCACAATATTTGGTGCCAAACCAAATCATTTTCAGTCTCCTGCCGCTCCCTCCTTGAGCTGAATCCTAGTCTTCTGGTCGTTAGCCCATTACAATATTATATATTCCATTTATTTGTGTGCTCACTAACTGTCCATTTAGGGTACTTTTCTGTGACGCAGTTGCTACACCTTGTCCACGTTAAATTTTGGTCTCTAGATACGAAAGAAAGTTCAAGTTACGAAACGCGAAATCTCAAAAATTCAAACTGTATGCGCTCAGCCACACACATTATACGCTTTTTCTCAGACTGGATTTAAACTTTTCTCACATTTGTCTCTCGGCAAGCAGTCAAACTTTGCCTGATTTTCAACAAAATGTATTCATAGTGAAGCGTGGGGGGAAGGGGGAGGGCGGTGTGTGTGCGCGCGGACACGTGTGTGATCCGCCGCGGCACCGTTCGCGCGGGGCGTGAGCACGAGACCCGTGCTCAAACCGTGCCAGGTCTAAACCAGGTCTAAACTAGGTCTAGAACCAGGTCTAGGCCAGGATTAGACCACTTGCATGCGTTCGTTCACACGCTCAGACTGCGTGCGGTCCCGAGGGGAGTCCCTCGCTGCTCGCCTCAGCCGTGACTCGAAACGAAACCAGGAAATAGACCCGCACGCGGCGCTTTTAATCCACCTGGTTTAGTCCTGGTTTAGTCCTGGTTTAGTCCAGGTCTAAGCCCTGGTCCAGTCAGGGTTTAGACCTTGGTCTAGTCCTGGTATAGTCCACGTTTAGTCCTGGGTCTACAGTCTCTACACAGGACACAGTGTTGCACTATTAAAAAAAATGTTACACTATAAAAAAAAAAAAAAAAACTTGGAACGAATCAGGCTTTTTTCCATTGAAATAGCTACTCAACTTACGAAAAATGCACGTTACGAAACCACTTCTGGAGCGAATTAATTTCGTAAGGTGAGGTACCACTGTAATCGAATTTTAAGTAATTTTTTTCAAAATTTGTGATTTGCGTTTTTTTGCAGAATGTACTTAGTTGAGATCATGAAGAAGCCTCTCCTCACATGTTTACAGATAACAACATTAGTTGCGTTAAAAACATAACATTTTTATTTCAAATTGGCTTGTTTTTCGGAAAGAAAGGAGCCTATCAACTGTGAGGAGCTTGTGAATATGTACGCTGTATTTCAAGACAATAAGGACAGTGAAAATTGACTTTTAACTTCTACTTGGACACAGGACACGTACGCTACACATTGTGTGTTTTACTTATTTGTATTATATACAAGCCTTTTGTACTTTTGCTGCGGGTATATGTGATGTTTTAGTCATGGTGTTTATTGTCTTGTTCAGATGTGGGCCTAGGGGGCGCTGCAATTTCAAATACTGTGTGTGCAGCCTGTACATATGGTTTTTGACAATAAAGCTGACTTTGAACTATGAGATTATAACTATAGAGCAAACACAAGCACAACACAATATGTCTGACTTTATGCTAATGAGGTTTACTGTGTAAATTCCAGGCAAAGTAATAGATTCAAGATTCAAGATTGTTTATTTGTCATATGCAGAATCAACACAGGGTCAACAATGCAATGAAATGCTTAGGATCAGAAGAACCGTTGACTCGCTAAGATAGTCAAGAAGTACTAATAACATGCAATAATAGTACATGGTAAAAAAGTGTTGCAAAAGTGCAGGGGAAGAAGTAAACAATATAATAAACAATATAATAAAATATGTAATAAAATGTAATAAAAAAATAATAATACAAGGTACAATGTACAAGGTGCAAGTAGGGTTAAATCAAATAAGGTGTAAGTATTTCACAGATTGCACATGATATGGTGTGGTGTAGGTGTTGCATGTGGATTTCGTATTGCACATAGTATGATATAAATATTGCACATAGGTTATTGCACTGATTATTGCACAGGTAACAGTAATTTACAGTGAGGTAGTGACAGACATGATACATTCATACAGAGCAACTTATCTAAACATAATTATGCATAATGAAAGGTAGTTTAGTGCAGTATTATTGAGAGTTCAGTATTATTTAGAGTATTACCCAGAGTTCAGTAGTCTGACAGCTTGGGGGTAATAGCTGTCTTTGAGTATTTTTGTGCGTACTGCAGGCAGGCTCCTGTATCGTCTACCAGAGGGTAGCAGACGGAAGGGAATCCTTGTGCCGGATGAGTATGGTCCTTAGTGATGCTGCGTGCCTTACGCAGAGCCCTGCTGTGGTAAATGTCCTGGATGGAGGGGAGACTGCTGCCAGTGATGTCCTCTGCCGCTCGCACCACCCTCTGTGATGCTTTGCGGCTCTGAGCTGTGCAGTTCCCATACCACACTGTGATGCAGCCCGTCAACAGGCTCTCGATGGTGCACCTGTAGAAGTTTGTGGGGATGCTGGTGTTCATACCAAACTTCCTCAGCTTCCTCAGGAAGTAGAGTCTTTGTCGAACTTTCTTAACCACAGTGTCTGTATGTAGTGTCCAGGACAGATCCTCAGTGATGTGTACCCCAAGGAACTTAAAACTGCTTACCTGCCCCACCTCAGCGTTATTAATGCAGATGGGAGGATGTTGGTCTACACTCTGTCTTCTGAAGTCCACGATCATTTCCTTAGTTTTGCTGACATTCAGAGAGAGGTTATTTTCCTGACACCAGCTGGTCAGTGATTTCACCTCGTCTCTGTAGGCACTCTCATCGTTGTTAGTGATGAGGCCTAGGATGGTGGTGTCGTCAGCAAACTTGAGGATGGTGTTGGAGCTGTGCCTGGCGGTACAGTCGTAGATGAACAGGGAGTACAGGAGAGGGCTGAGAACACAGCCCTGGGGTGCCCCAGTGCTGAGGACACGTGTGGAGGAGACGTGGCTGCCGATCCTCACCGCCTGTGGCCTGTTGGTGAGGAAGTCCCATATCCAGCAGCAGATGGACGTCCCCAGGCCCAGGGCGGTGAGCTTAGAGACCAGTTTGGGGGGGATTATGGTATTGAATGCCGAGCTGTAGTCAATGAAGAGCATTCTCACATATGTGTTTCCTCTCTCCAGATGACTGAGAGAGGTGTGGACTGCTAGAGCAATGGCGTCGTCTGTAGACCTCTTTGCTCTATATGCAGAACTGCAGGGGGTTCAGGGTGTCGGGGAGGGAGTCACATATGTGTCTCTTAATGATTCGTTCAAAGCACTTCATGATGACATCTCCATGTAGATAAGCAGATTTAGAATTTATTATTACCATTTAGTTTTTACTCTTTTTTTTTACTCTCATATTATATTGTGATGTGTGAGCGGCTATTGTCCAAATAATTTCCCGTGTGGATCAATAAAGTTAGTCTAAGATGGAGGATCCTTCACCAGACAAGATACATATGTTACATATTACATCTTTAAGTCCAAACAGAACAGAAAGATTATTATGGACTTTTTGTTATAAAAGCATTTCCATTTTAACAAAGTACCTTCTAATTCTGACCTGCCCTGAAACACCACACACAGTGATGTCAGTGATGGGGGAGGGCTTAGCGTAATGTCAGGCAAATTGGATTTCCTTTCTGCTCCACAAGCAGATATTTAACGTGGAATTTCTCGACTCGCCGTTTTTCAGAATGTCCCTCTTTCAAATGGCGACAAATTCTTCAAATGTTCTCAGATTTCCATGTGTAAGGCATCGTTGGAAAGCTTACAATCTACATTTTCACAATCTGTAGATAACTCAAAGTACCTCCGGAATGACTTGTGTCTGCTTTTCCTGTGGCCGGTCACATATTATTCATATTTTGTTAGAACTAAACAAATGTATAATTTTTAAACTAAACCTGTGATTTTACTGTTAACCAAATATCTATTGTTATAAACCCAAATTTTATCCCAGTCAATATTTGAAAAAATGTTATCTCAATAACATTTGCACAGAGGAGTCATTTTATTGTTACTATTTGTCTCAGAAATGTGTTCTTACATTTGTCATTTTAATCTTTGTTATCTTGATATTAATTCCATCTAAATCTATGATTGAACTGGACAGCTGGGTTATTTGGATTTGGGTCACCTGCAGGATACTTGGGTAACTTGTGGGTATCAAATACAAATATAGCTGCAAGCAACGAATGATCAGCCCTCGCTAACACTCGCGGGGGGGGGGGGCTTTTAAATTTCAATTACAGTCATACCTCACCTTACAAAAGACCCAACCTAACAAATAATCCAAGTTACCAAACGCCATCACTTAAGATTTTCGTCTCAAAATACAAAAGAAAATTCAAGTTCTGAAACGCGAAATCTCAAAAATTCAAATAATGCGCGCTCAGATGCGCGATCGGCTTCACACCCGCCCGAATCCCCCGAAAACGTAAATACATTTGTAGCATTCTGTATTTTGTTCATCTCCATGATACCACTGATGCTTTTCGTGTGCCTTCGACCCTCGTTCATCACGGAGTTCTAACATGCGTAAAGGACAGAGTTACTGTTGTTTCGTGAGTTTTTCGAAATTGTGCTCATTGCAACTTTATTCTTTGTTATTCATCATGGGCCCCAAGAAAGTAATTCCCAGTGCGAGTGAAAAGAAGAAGCGGGCTTAGGAAGGGTTTAGGAACAAATCAGGCCTTTTACATTTACATAGCGACTCAACTTACGAGAAAATTCACGTTACGAAACCACTTCTGGAACAAATTAATTTCGTAAGGTGAGGTATGACTGTATTTTTAAAGGAGAAGTAACGTTTTTTTTTTTTAAACAATCTGAGCCTTATTTCGGTAATAAAACAAGTAGTTTTACTCACCCATAGCACTTTGGTGTCATTTGGAGCAGTTTCGTAGATGTTGTGTTGTAGTGGGATCCGTGAATGTGAGTGCTCGGGGCATAGCTTTGCGGTGTCCAAATAACACAAACTTTAGCACTTTTCAAATCATAGAAGATCGCTGTGTCAGGGTAGACTTTAAGTGGATTCCAAAAACGGCCTGAAACCCGATATCCAGTTATAGTTTCATTTGATGACGTCATTAGAGAGGACAGCGCGCATGCGTGAACTCAACTGCTTAGAAGATAAACACCGCTGTCAGCTCTCGGGTACAGTCCGTAAGAAGCTTAGAAGAAGAAAACATCTCCGCTTGAGAAAATGGTGCGAACATGCATTTATCCCGGTTGTGAAAACAAAATGACATCTTGGACAAAGTTGAGCTTTCAGCGGCTTCCACATCAGAATCCTGATTTATTGAAAATGTGGCTACTTGCTTTGAGAATGGACCCAAACATGATAGGGAAAGCTGTACGACGTCTGGACCCTCGTGTTTGCAGTACTCACAGTTAGTATTATCAAAATATGACTATACTGTATAGGCATAACAAACCAATTCAATGTAAACAAATAATTGTGTGTTGGCTACTTACTCAACTGAAAGTTGAAAGCTCCTCCAGTTCAACTTCGGAACACGAAAAAATGTTTCTATTACACCACGGTTCATCATGGCACGAATATCCTCCAGAGTTGACAGACACAGATTTCTGTTATCCTCACCCAGACGTTCATCTCCTGGACGCAAATCCCACTCGACACAGCAAAGGCATTCTTCCTCTGTTGCCATTGACATACAATGTCCACATAAACACCACAAGGTACTGTCTTTTCGTAGACGGGCCGTCGCTTCCCTGTTCTCTTGTGCGCTGCTCCTCAAACTGTCTCTGCTTCCTTCTTTCTAATATCTCTTCCTCCGTAAACTCAGGCTCAAAAAGGTAGGGACGGCCATCATACTCAAATAAGTCCTCTTCAGTCTCCAAGTCCGAATCTTCAGCCATGTCTTGCGACAGAAAAGTAAAGTTCAGAGCGGTGTTAGCTTCTTTCGGACTAGCGGTGTTTACCTGCTAAACAGCTGAGTTCACGCATGCGCACTGTCCTCTATGATGACGTCATCAAATGAAACTATAGCTGGATATCAGGTTTCAGGGCGATTTGGAATCCACTTAAAGTCTACGCTGACACAACGATCTTCTGTGATTTGAAAAGTGCTAAAGTTTGTGTTGTTGGAGACCGCAAAGCTATGCCCCGAGAACTCACCTTTACGGATACCGCTACAACACAACATCTACGAAACTGCTCCAAATGACACCAAAGTGCTATGGGTGAGTAAAACATAAGCCTTTCCTGCACTGTTCTGTTATTTTCTTTTTCTTTCGTGTGTATTTTTGTTCCTTTTAAATGCTGGGTGCAAACATTAATAAATAAATTGAATAACTAAAAATATGAGGACAGGAAAGGGCGCCTTTGACACCAGGTCACATGCTCTATCCAATATGGTTGGTTGCCTAGCAATGGCATGGCTGTCTTTTTTGTTCCTCTTCCCATGATGCATCTGTGTACCAAAATTGGTTTTTGCAGGGCGTCCCATTGACGAGAACAGATGTTTGGCCTGTTGCCATGGCAAAATGATGTGAGATGGCGTGGGATCGTCACTGAATTTTTTGATCGAGACCATATGCAAATATGTGTACCAAATATGGTGTGTCTATGGCAAAAGTAAAATTTTTCTGTTCCATGCAATTACCCTAGGGGGCACTGTTACGGCCATTTTGATTTTTTTCTTATATTAATCTGTTCAGGGCCGGGGTGTCCACTAACGATTAAAGTTTGAGTGAAATCGGCCAAAGTATGTGCGAATTATCGCTTGTTGAAATTTGATAGCGAGCCACAAAAAATGAACCCGAAATTTGTGGCGTTGTCACGGAAACACCGTTAACTCTTTTAAAAAGCTTTTAATAACTTTTAATGTCCCACTTGTCTAGATGATCCAGCAGGATTCTGGTGAGTCTGGGTCAAAATCCCTAGGAGGAGTTTGTTAAAATACGAGGACAGGAAAATGAGCCCTCGGTACTAGTCTAAACTCGGTCCAATATGGCCGACTTCGCACTGCAGAACAGTTACAATAGGTCCTACGCTTTTAGCGCTCGGGCCTAATAATATATTTTATTTATAAAAAGCGCTTTTCAAGACACTCAAAGACGCTGTACAGAAGGTAAAATAAGTAATAAAACAATAGACAATCAAACAAACATTAAACATTAAGAAACATTAAAAGCAGTTTTAAAAAAGGTCTTGAGCAGTTTTTTTAAGAGTGGGGAGGTCAGAGCAGTCACGGAGAGGTTGTGGGAGTGAGTTTCAGGGGGTGGGGGCAGCAATGGAGAAGGGTCTTTCACCCCACGTTCAGAGCTTGGTCCTGCAGGGGCGGGACAGGGGGCTGGCGGCGGAGGAACGGAGGGAGCGGGAGGGGGGGTGGTGGTGCAGGAGGTGAGAGAGGTATGATGGAGCCAGGTTATGGAGGGCTTTGTAGGTCATGAGGAATGGATACGGAAAGAATGAAGCGGAGACAGTTTTAGGAGCAGCAGAGAACAGCCATCGGTTTCACATTACTTCTCAGAATCGTGCGCTGAATCCGCTGGCCTTCTTTCTTTTCCTTTTCTGGTAAAAAATGGTCCTGACTAAAGTGGGTACTGCAAACACGATGGTCCAAACGTCTTACAAGCTTTGCCTTTCATGTTTGGGTCCCGAGAGCTGAGAGCGAAATCAGCTGTGACTCTGCACATGCGACTGTCCTCCTCATCTACTCCAAACTATGGATACATCTCGGATTAGAGGCACTTTTGACTCAAACGAAAGTGTAGACTAAGACATCGAGCTTCTATGATTTGAAAAGTGCTAAAGTTTGTGTTATTTGGAGACCGCAAACATGTGCCCCGAGAACTCACTTTACGGATATCGCAAATCTAAAACATCTCCAGAAATGCTCCAAATGACACCAAAGTGCTATGGGTGAGTAAAACAACTTGTTTTATTACCGAAATAAGGCTCAGATTGTAAAAACGTTATTCTCCTTTAAAGCACATAGTTGCAACTGCAGCTGTGCTTATTAATCTTAAAGGGATAGTGCGTTTTTAAAAAAAAAAGTGAATCTGTATGGGTTTCCTTCTAAAAGTTACGTGCGGTAACACCGGCTTACCTCTGACAGTTTGCGCTCAGTCCCGGTTCTATCGCGTTCTGGAGCTCAGGTAATTAGGTCCGGTGAGTTCGCGGGGACTCGTAATAAAGCTTGTTTTTCTTCTCAAAACAAAACATTTATCGGAAAGGTGATATATTTGTGTCCCAAACAGTTGTCCACGAAACATCCAGCAGAGTAGTTAGCATTCTTATATCTCGACTCGATTCGTATCACTGCGCTCACGTTAGCTGCCTGTTGCCTGTTCACTCGTAAACTTCCCCTTACGGCGGATCCGCATCCCCTCGTTCACTTCCGCTAAAGGTTAACAGGCTAATAATAAGTAACAGGCGCGCAGTGATACGAATCGAGACGAGATATGCGAATGCGAAAATACGCTGCTGGATGTTTCGTGGACAACTGACAGAGTTTTAAATATATCACCTTTCGGATTAAATGACTTGTTTTGAGAAGAAAAGCAAGCTTTATTACGAGTCCTCGAAACTCACCGGACCTAATTACCTGAGCTCCAGACCTTGTCCAAGACCGAGAAACAACACTGCTCAGAAAATAAGCTGCTGTCAACACAGGCAGCACCGAAGGGAAGCCCATACAGATCAACATAAAAAAACAAAAAACGCACTATCCCTTTATCGGGATAGTTTTTTTTTTTTTTAATGTTAATCTGTATGGCTTCCCCTTCAACAGTGTCCTGAGATTAACACTGACTTACCCATGACAGTGTGATCAGTGTGTGGTCCCGGTTCTCCTCCCGGTAACGTAGCTCGTGACGTAGTTCCGGTAAGTTCGATGGGACAGTTAATAAAGCTTCGTTTTTCTTCTCAAAACAACATTTGTCCGAAAAGTGATATATTTGCATCACAAACAGTTGTCCTCTAAAAATCCAGCAGCGTATTTCGCATTTGCATATTTTCTCTGGGTTCGTATCACTGCACGCCCAGGTTAGTTCTATTAGCCTGTTCACTTGTAAACATCCTTACAGCGGATGTCGCCGTATCGCATCCGCCGTAAACATCCGCTTAAAGTGAACAGGCTAATAGAGCTAACATGGGCGCAGTGATGCGACTCTAGAGAAAATATGTGAATGTGAAATGCGCTGCTGGATTTACAACCCAGATCACACTGTCATGGGTAAATCTGTGTTAATCTCAGGACACTGTTGAAGGGAAAACCATACAGATTAACATAAAAAAAACAACTATCCCTTTAATCTTTTAAAAACATTTACAACAGC